>JARYGA010055729.1:0-40697 GCA_030545235.1 Helianthus tuberosus
TATGCCCGTGTATCTTCATAAAAAGGTCAGAATCTGAATATGTTAGAATTGTTGTATACGTTGATGACTTGAATATAATTGGAACGCCAAGTGAGCTCCAAAAGGCGGTTGAATACTTGAAAAGAGAATTTGAAATGAAAGACCTTGGAAAGACAAAATTTTGTCTTGGGTTACAAATCGAACACCTCAAGGGTGGAATCCTTGTACATCAACAAAACTACATAGAAAAGCTACTTAGAAGGTTTTATATGGAAAAATCACATCCATTGAGTACCCCAATGGTTGTAAGATCTCTTGATGTCGAGAAAGACCCATTCCGACCTCCGAATGATGGAAAGGAAATTCTTGGTCCAGAAGTACCATATTTAAGTGCAATTGGTGCACTAATGTTTCTTGCTAGTCATACACGACCAGATATATCATTTTCTATAAATTTATTGGCAAGATATAGTTCATGCCTTACGAAGAGGCATTGGAATGGGGTAAAACAAATATTTCGATACCTTCAAGGTACAAAGGACATGGGGTTGTATTTTACTAACCAATCGACAACAAGTTTGGTTGGTTTTGCAGATGCAGGGTATTTGTCTGATCCTCACACTGGACGATCTCAAACTGGATATTTATTCACAAGTGGAGGCACTGCTATTTCATGGCGTTCTATAAAGCAAACCATCACAGCCACATCATCTAACCATGCAGAAATATTGGCGATTCATGAAGCTAGTCGAGAATGTGTTTGGTTAAGAAGTGTAATACAACACATTCGTGGGTCTTGTGGTATTTCTATGAGAGATGAGGAACCGACAATTTTACATGAAGACAACGCAGCATGCATTGCTCAACTTAAGGAAGGATACATCAAAGGTGACAGAACGAAGCACATTTTACCAAAGTTCTTTTTCACACATGATTTGCAAAAGAATGGAGTTATTACTGTCCAACAAGTTCGTTCTAACGATAATTTGGCAGACTTGTTTACTAAATCACTCCCAACCTCTACATTCAAGAAACTGGTTCATGGGATCGGGATGCGTCGACTCAAGGAGCTTAAATCATCAGGGGGAGAATAATACGCGCTGCACTCTTTTTCCCTTAGCTATGGTTTTATCCCACTGGGTTTTCCTGGCAAGGTTTTTAAGAAGGCAGCATCACCAAGCGTATTATAAGAATAATATACTAGTATTATTTTGTCACGTAGATAGTCAAGGGAGAGTGTTATGAATTATTATGTATTAATTATGTGACTATCCACTTGTTCTATGACTCTCCATATACTTAACCCCCATTCTTGTAAGCCTATAAATAGAGGCATATGTAATCCATTTTACATATCAATAAGATATATCAATCTCCCCAATCTCTCTTTCTTATCTCTATATTGTTGATAGACTAGTTGTTTCAAACAATTCTGATATTACACTATAACTTAAAAGACAAAGTCGGTGGAAACCCCACCGGCTTTGCCTCCCTCTCCCCCATATTTTCACGATTTTACAATTTTAGCCCCTTGACTTTGGTACCTTCAAAGTTTCATAAAATGACCAATTTAGTCCTTAAACTAATACTCTATTTTACTCATAGATTGCTTTTGACACTCTAACTTTGTGGTAGTATCCTTTTCAGCCCCAACTTTGTTATAGTTTCCTTCTTACCCTAAAACTTTATCAAATTTTATCTTTACCGTTTCTTAGCCCTTAAGTTTAGAAAATGCAATTTTTAACCACTTAACTTTTTATGAACTTTGTAAATGTCACTTTGACCCCCTCAAGAGTTTTTGGCTTGACGATATAAATTCGAGTTAGTCGGGTCGCGTATAATAGAATACGTTATGATTGCACGATATAAATTCGATTTACGTTACGTTTTGATCTAATCGCAATGCAACTATAGGATACATTGAGTTCAATCGGATACATCAAAACGTGTGTTTTCATATGGTTAACACATCACATAACGCTTGAACTAATCCGTTCGATATTTGCCAAGTACTCACGCCGCAACACACGCGGGTCTTATTACAAGTTGATTTTTATTGACGAAGCAGAAGTGATTTATGGGTTAAATACGGCTCTACTCTACCCTACATTCCATGAATCCGTGGAAAGGAAAAGTTCTTTGATATGATTCAAAGCCCACGGGCAATGGAATATTACCTAGTTGGTATCATGGACCCCACCCATCAACCACCCTATTTAATTTTCGAATTTTATGGAAGTGTGTTCCTTTTTCAGCAAATTTGATTACATATATGTTTTATCAATTATATCGACATATTATTGCAATAAACATAAAGTTAGACTAGCCATAAATTAAGGGTAAACGTACAAAACAAGTATTAAAGTTCATGTGATATTTGCTTTTCTTTTTTGAAAGGCTCATGTTATATTTACTCGAGGTACAAAATTTATTTAATCAATAAGATGTGTTTTATAAATGGAACAATAATTTCAAAGTTTTCAAGTGTACCATCATTTCAATATCTTTAAGTCATATAAAAAATACAACCATAGGTTATAAAACCATGCGTAGTGGTAAGAGTGAATAATGCGCTCACCCTTTGGCGTTTTCCGCCATGTGGCGTTTTCCGCCATGTGGCAGTACAGTCAACAAGGGACATTATTGAGCGTTTTTTTTTTAAATGAGTGTAGTAGGGATGTGAGCATTATGTTAAAAGGGTGTAAACAAAAAACCAACAAAAAAAGCTATTAGACTAAAAAATGAAGATTAAATGTTATTGGCCAACTCAAAATGTTTAAAGCGTGATTTGAATCACGCGAAAAAAAAAAAAGCAAGCCAAACACGCCCGGGGGTTGATCCCCGGCGTGATTTGGCGTTTTCGGGCACAAAAAACACCCCAAATGGAGCCACTATGGGTGGTCTAAGTATTTTTATATAGACTATAATGCTTAGTTTTTTAAATAATAAAAAATATAATTCCTTGCACAAAAATTACAAACTTAAACATGAATTATGTATATTTATGGCCTGCTTTGACCACTTTTTTTATATAGATGAAACTAGATATTACACTTTAAGAAAAAAAAAATCAAGACTCAAGCTATTTACACGCCTTAAAACTTATTTTGATACTCTGACGTGTTTTCGATCACTATAGGTGTATATGAGTCATATAAAACTATTTACAATGAATTCTTTATCTCATATCTATATAATTACATTAAAAATCACTATTTTTTCTCTCTTTTTCAATTATATAATATTTTTAATACCTTTATTATTACATTTTTCTTTCTTTCACTCAAAAACACTTTTAAAAAAATTAAAAAATTATAAGAGGTAAACAATGTTCCCGTATATTTACAGATGACAATAATATTTTATCACTCCTTCACTCACAACCATTCCTTATAACATCTCACATATATTTAAGAAATCTATTATGAATGCTCTAAAATGTTAGGGAATATCTTATACGACCTGTATATATTTAAGCCTATTATACAAGTCGTGTTTTTTCAATGAAATGTTAGCTACACAACTAATATAGATTTATACAAGTCGTATACACTTAAAAGACATATGTTAAAGATGAAGTCAATTTAAAATTATTTACCGTTTGTTGGTTGAACTAACAAAACACGTCTCTCGAGAAAACTCTATAAATAACACGACCATGGCACCATGCTTAGGCTTGAAGAAGAAGCACACGCAACACAATACACACCTTCTTTCTTCTTCAGCCTTCTACCTTCTCTTCTAAATCACCATGGCAGCACCTGCACTTAACACACTTAATTCCACCACCACTACAATCAAATTCCTCTGCAGTTACGGCGGCAGAATCCTCCCTCGTTATCCCGACGGCAAGCTCCGCTACCACGGCGGTCAAACCCGCGTCCTCGCCGTTGACCGCTCCATCTCTTTCTCCGGTCAGTTACTAACTTTCATTTCTTCTTCAATTTTGTTTCTGTTTTACGAATTCAAACTGAATTTGAAATCTGGATCTGAAATTGACAGAATTACTGGTGAAACTCGGTGAATTGTGTGGAACCTCTGCAACTTTACGGTGTCAGTTACCGACGGAAGACCTAGACGCACTCGTATCCATCACCTCCGATGAAGATCTCGTTAACCTAATCGAAGAATACGATCATCAATCCACTCGTCAATCAAAATCTCTCAAAATCAGAGCATTTTTATCACTTCCGAAGAGATCGTCTCCGTCACGTTCTACCGCCTCTGGATCTTCTTCCTCCATCAGCACCACAACACACGACGCCGGATCTCCGAAATCTCCTCTCTCCTCCGCCGCGAGATCTCCGGTCGCCGCCGGAAACCGCTGCATCTATCATGTTTCAAAGCCGCCGGTTCCGTACAACAGATCTGCCGGAAAGATGACGTGTTATGCGTACGGAAACCCTAGCCGGAGTTATCTTGTGCACCACGGCAACTATTGGCAATAACCGTTCTAGATCTGGCAGTTATTTTGAACGTTTATCAAATAATATTAAAGTCTAAATTAAGCGATAATATAAATTAAATTTCAATAAAAAATATATAAATCGTTGAATCGTATAATCTTTGGACTTTGAATCGTATAAGATATAGATCGATGTTGAATATTCAGTCCAAATTTCGTTCAATGATGAGTTAATTTGACCGGTAAGTTTTCAGTGATCGCCGTTCGTTGTATATCCGTTCCGTTTGTCGTATTCCGGTGGCCATTATTAATCGTTATCCTCCGACGTCACCTTCGTAACTGATTTTGTCTGATTCGTCTTCTTCTTTTGGCGATTTCACTTTTAATTTATTGTTTTGGAACTATTGATACTTGACTGACTATTTTTGTAATTTGTGTTGCAGGTGTGTAGAGCCATACCTTGGGGATAGAATTGCGAGAGTGACACTTTGATCATAATCTAGAACTAGAACTGGGTGGATTCATCCAATGCGTCGCCTTGGTTACAGTGGCAAAACTTGAGATTTCCGACCTGGGGATCGAAAACATACACACCTAAAAATTTCTATAAAATGGAGGTCAAAAACGTATAATACCAAAAAATTTCTATATGAAAACTACATACTCTCCACTACTGAGCGAAAAGTTTGAGGGGTCGGCCGGCCCCTCCCGCCCCCACTATCCTACGCCGCAAAGAGAATTCAATCGATATTGGTTTGTTTCGTATCGTAACGATACTGACACGTATCGAGAAAGAAAACTCAAAGAATAAAGAAAAAACATAAAAAAATGATACAAAGCAAAGGAAAGACTATATTTATTAAAGTATAATTTTTTTTAACAGCTAATTTCTTTAATTTAGTGTCGTCTATGGAACTTGAACCCAAGACCTCCCCCTTTCCAATATATAGGTGTTTTAAAGGCTTTGCCTTTGCCAATGGACCACCACCCCATTGGTTATTGAAGTTTAATGAAATTTTATTAAAGTTTAACGACAGAATTGTAAATTATTAAAGCTGAAGGTGTTAATGAAACATAAATGAACCACACACGCTAAACTTTGAACTCCCAAGGAACAAACATCGCGACACTTTTATTTTTTGTGATTAAAACCCCCATTTCCAATGTTATGTATACTGAGAACCCGTTCACCTCCTATCCATCACTAAATAAACAATATATCTGCGACCTCCACAAATCTACTAATCCTTTAGGTTAAAGAGAATTCAATTGGTATCGGTTCGTTTTGTATCGTTACGGTATTGACACATGCTATACAAACAAAAAATGACGTTCAAAAGGTAAAGTCATAACATAACAAAAATGATACAAAGCAAAGGAAAAAATATATATTTATTAATGAGTAGATGGTAAGTTTTTTAAAGTTTAAGGGCAGAATTGTAAATTATTTAAGCTGAAGGTGTTATTGAAACATTTGTATAAAAAAAACAATGGAACCGAACACGCTAAGAGCATTCACATCCATCCCACTATATTTTTACCCTAAATTACACTAAAAAACACTACATTTTCTCTCTCCTTTTCACTTAAATAATATTTTTTATACCTTTATCATTATCTTTTCTCTCTCCTCCACTCACAACCACTTTCAAAATATATTAAAAAATTATAGGGGGTGAACAGTGTCCCCCAAATATACAAATGAACAGTAACATTTCATCTCTCCTCCACTCACAACCACTTTTTATACTTTTTATATTTTAAAAACACCTCACTCAGAATATGATGCCTTGGATGTGAATGCTCTAAACCTCAAATCTGCGCCAACTCCTTGAACCCCAAACAAACAACCACCACAACACACTTTTTTCTTCTTTTTTTAGGGTCTTGCTATTCACACACCTCCACCTACCCCTTTGTCTATTCACACACCCCCCCCCCCCCAGTATCGAGTTATGGCCAGAGCGCGGCGTTTTGGTCCGGTCAACCAAATAAAAGACTGACGGGTGTCTGATGGGTATGTTGATCTGACCAAAACGCCGAGCTTTGGCTGCGTTTTGGTCCTGTCAACCAGCCAAAAGACTGACCGGGTGTCAGTCTTTTGTCTGGTTAACAGGACCAGAACGCGGCCAAAGCTCGCCGTTTTGGTCCGGTCAACAGACCCGTCAGACACCCTTCAGTCTTTGTCTGGTTAACAGGACCAAAACGCCGCGCCCTGGCCACAGCTCGACACTGAGGGGTGTGTGAATAGACAACATGGGTGTGTGAATAGACATGTCCTTTTTTATTGTGATTTGAGTATGAAGAAACACCAAGTTAATCTGGTGATTAGCTTGTGGTTTGTGTCTCGTCCAAATAAGGTTAATCTTCTTTTGAACTAGATGAACAACTACGTTGATCTTGCAAAACAATCAACACCCCATGAAGCTCGTTACAAGAAGGAGAATAGGGAGTTCTCCTTGTAACCACCCTCCGGCGTGAGAATAAGAACTTACTTTGAGGATAAAAATGTGTGTATTAAGTGAGAGAGCAAGAGAACGATCCTTAAACCTGGAGGTGAAATCCTCTATTTATAGCCGATGTGATTTGTGAAGGAGATGGGCTGATGGGGCTTGGGCCTTGGGCCTGAGATCGACAACAAGGAATATTCATTCTACCTCATTTGTCACGACCGTTAGTGATTTCAGACGAGAGGGTAGTTGGTGCATGCTGAATGGATCCACGTGTCCTGACGGTTGTCCTTGTTGTCTGGTCTGTCGTAAGTAGTTAAGTGGAGATCATGGAGCAGCGGTCGACGCAAGCTGATTGGTGCCACGTATGTGTCCTTATGTACTTTTTGTCTCCTACACGATTACTCATCATGCAGCACAATAAAATACAGCCTGTTGAGCGCCTATTGGTCCACTGCTCTGTCACTCGTACTTTCTGTACTGTCCGATGTCACCCGCGACTTGGGTACACTCGTGTAGTCGGCGCGAGGTCAAGGAAACTAGGTCTTATGTCAAAGAAACTAAGTGTCAGAATTGATTCTATCTTGGTCCTGGCCTCGCGCGCGACTGGGAGCATGCTCTCGTAGTCGGCGCAAGGTTGAGGAAGTCAACACTTTGGCTTACTTTGGGTATGGTCTCACGCGCAGCCTGACGTTAACTCGTATGGCCGGCGCAAGATCTGGGACCATACCCCTTCAAGTCCCCCAGTACAGTGTTGCTTCAATGCACGAAACAAGTGGTTGGAGCTTTGGACTAGAAATAAAAATTAAGTGTCTACGATTTGATTCTGATGTTCAGGAAATCAGCGTGTGTGCTAGAAAGCTGGCGCGCATGCATGCTGTTTTGCAGCTTACACGGCGCAGCTATATAGCTTCCTATCGAAGTTATCTCTCTCTTTTTTTGCGCGACAAAACTTCGAAATTTGAAAAGAGCATCTTCTGCCAGGTTGGTGGCGAAAACGACGGTTGAAGTGACTGCTGACACAGTGACGAGCATGGTGTCACTGTGTCAGGCGTTCCGTTTCGTCTTTTGTCAGGAGAGTGAGACTCACGCGCTCGTGGTAACCGTTGTCACACCCCAACCGATGGCGGAACATCGGGGTGCGGCACTGAGCGAAACAGATTGTCCAGGAGAAATCCATAACAACTAAATTACCAGATATTTAACATTATGTCCCATACCATAACATATCAAATAAAGCAGTTATTATAGACATAGATATCTCAAGACAATGCAAAGTTTCGACAACTCAATTATTAATTGTTTTATTTCTAGACTCTCCTAAGCTTGACTCCAAAACATCCAGCAATCCAAGTGTTTTGGTCAAAAATTACCTAAGCATTTAAGTGATCAAATTAGTTTTGTGAGGTAGTGTGCTAACAATGTGTATTGAGAATATTCTGATTAAGTTGTTTATAATAATGGTTTTCAGGATATAGCTCAGGATACCAAGCTATATTAACAATCAAACAATGAGCAAAAATGTAAAGGTTGACACGAGATGTACGAGGAAAGCCCTTGATCAATCTAGATCGCCGGCATAAAACCTCGGGAGCTGACAATCGCAGCTGCCTTGTTCTTCTTATTACTTCAAACTTCAGGATACAGTGTAGGATATTATATGGATCAGCTAAGTGTTACAATGAATTTCAAGTGTGAGTGTTGGTGAAATGTGATTGCGAATGATTGTAGTTTGCAAAGAAAATGAGTAAGTGAGTGAAGTTGATGTGTCTTATCGATCCGTACAGCTCCTATTTATAATAAAGAGAAACAACTAACTATCCTACAAATAAGGGATGCTTCGAATATTCCCATTTGAACGTGGGAGACCCCTTCTTTCCGGCTTCAACGTTCTCTTCTCAACTGTTTAGTCCGAGTCTTCAGGAGAGCTAGTCCACTCGAACGTTATAAGCTTGCCATGCTAATCTGCACGTGAACAATTAGTAACTACCAGGATACTGCATCAGGATGTTACCAATATCCTGATCCGGTATCCTGGTCACAAACAAAAGTAATAAAGTCAGGATATAATTCAGGATATAGGTTCAGAAAACCACCCATAACAATTGTCCCCAAAATATATTTGTTAGAATTCTAAATTCAAACGGATATATTTTAAACTTATCACGTAGATCGAGGTAATTATGATGATTAGACGCTTGAAGTGACTATGTACAACTTCCCACGCGGTTTATACTCGATGCCTATCTATGAAGCCGCTATATATTCTCTCTTTTTGTTTGAAAATCAACCATCCTCATCAGAATCTCCAGGTATTTTCTCCTCTCTTTTTTCTCTAAACTTTTTCTTCTTAAGTTCTCCGATGGCTACCAGAACCCGATCTCACTCCGGTGAATCCGCTTCACCGTCTGCCAACCAGAACCTGATCAAACACCCTGAGAAGGAGGTTTGTTCTTTTGATAACGCCGATATCGCCGCCTTAAGAGCTTCCGACGCCTTCCCCGATAAGGCGGTGATTCGTCCGTTTGACCGGAGCCTTCGGTCAGACGTATCTTCCAAAGAATGGATCTGTTTTTCAGCATACCCCTTTTCTCTCGGACTCCGATATCCTTTCCCTGAATTCATCATGCAATTCTTTTGTACCACCGACCTTAGTTTTGCCTAAACAATGCCCATGGTTTGGAGAGTACTAATCGTGCTTAACCGATCAAGACCTTTCATATGCCCGACCTTTGCATTAAGGATATTCTGATTGCCTACCGTCTCCGTTCACACGGCAACAGCCGTTTCTTTCTTTTTTTCAACATCCAGCAATCCCTTCATCCTCAAAGTAACAAGGAACGAGGATGGATGGCAGCGAAAATTTTTCTTTGTTAGGCGAGACTCCATTGCTGAAGGTGATAGCCTTCCGATGAAATGGTTGACCTCCGGTAGGGTTTAGGGATTTAGATTATCCCCAAATATATCTTGATGTTGCATCTTGCACTAATACCCTTATGTTTTTGTGTAGCAAGCTTCAAAGAATTGGCTCCTCCCACTGAAGAATCTAAAGAAAGAATCAGAGCGGTTTACCGATTGCCGGAGAGTGATAGAACTTTTTCATTGCACCCCCCAAGCTCAAGTCAATATTCCTCATCTGACATGTCTAGTAAGAGTTATACAATTTTGCAAATATTTAATCAGTTAAATATAAAAGAGAAGATTTAGATTTTCTCCCCTATGTGAAGCACCAGCCAAGATTCCAGAAACTTTTGATCTTGAAGAGTTGGACAGTTACTCTGGCCCTGTCCATGTGAAAAAGGAACCAGTCAAGCTGTCTACTGCATCCAAGCCTGCATCCAGCTCCAAGACCGCGGCTGTGCCCAAGCCTTCTCCTGCCACAAAGCCCCGTGCCTCAAGCTCCCGCCAAAGAAAGGAGACAGACTCTCCAGCTTCCTCTGAAACCTTCCCCTATGAGAACCATGGGTTTCGTGAATCCAGTGGGTTTATGACCAGCTTTCTTAATCAGGTACATATCCTTATCCTATATCCTGCACATATATGCTGATCATGTATGTTAACTAGTCAATATATACTGATACCTGTATCCTTTGATTGCAGGGCCTTGAACGCCTAACAAGCCTTTATGAAGAAAGCTGTGGGTTGAATAAGATGCTGGAAGCGAAGCTGAAGAAGGCAGAGATCACCATTGTTGACCAGGGAGTGATAGCCGCCGCCAAGTCACAACATTATGAGGATAAATACAAGGTTGTGACCCAGGAAGCCAAGGCCGCCATCAATAAGGCCACTCAGGATGCTCAAGCCAAGCTCGATGCCACCCAGCTTCAATATGAGCAGGATATGCACACCTACCGAGAGGGTCTCAAAGGTTCTGTTGTAATTTCCCTCCTTCAAGCTAGGCTAAAGATGGCTTATGAAGCCAGGGCCATGGGCTTTGAATGCCCTTCCTGGAATGTTGATGCTTGGGAGGCGAAGTTAAAGGATCTTGATGGTAATCCTGTGGAGCATCCTACTAAACCTGTGGCTGAGGAACCTTCCAAGGTGGCTGAAAAGGCGGTTGATGCTGGTGATGATGCTGGGAAGAATGCTGGTGGTGATGCTGGTGCGGGTGCTGATGAAGCTATGGTTGAAGAGGGTGCTGCCCCTTGAAAGCAGCGAAGTTAGCGATGATGGATATTGATGCCTAGGCAGGAGTCCACTTTTTTATCTTGATGGTTGTGTTTGATAAACAATTTACTTTTCCTGTCTTTTGAACAATTTAATTTCCTGCACTTAGAACAATTTGATGGCCAAAGGTGGAGGGATCCTGAGTTTCAGGACGAAGCCCTTGGTCATCAACCTTTAGTATGCTCTTTTGAACAATATAATAGTTGAAGGTGGAGGGATCTTGGGTTTCAAGACGAAGCCTTCAACTGTTTAAGTAAATATGATTAAGAACTAGTTGCACTGTTGGTGAATGGGTCTCATTTTTGAGATGAAGCCAATAGTGCAACCTTTTGCTATGTTAATAATAAACTAACATTTTTAGCCTTATCCATTGTTGTTTAAATTTCCTTTGCAAATTTTGTTACATGTGTTTAATTTGAAAGTAGTTCCAATTTTTTTATACCAATACAATATTTCAAATATTTTGATTAAGTATCCTGATGAAATATCCTGGTCAGGATACTCTAAATATTTTAATCAAAAACATTCCATTAAAACTTTGTGAAACATAATTCCAAAAACTTAGGTTACCTATAAGACTTCAAAAGATAGAAAAAAGAAAGGTCATACCAAGAACACTTAGGAAATAGATTCCAACTTCCAACATTTGAACCTTTTGCAATATTTTCACCATGGATGTCCCCTGTCTGGAACACTTAGGAAATCAAGTTCAATTTCATCCTTCGAGTGTATCAAGACGAATGTCCCCTGTGTACAATACATTTGAATACTTAGGAACTTCTTGATTCGCACATCAATTGTGTGTGAATACACTTGTAAGTGACTTTCGTATTACAGGGGTTAAACCATAAATATCCTGGAGATAGATCCTTAATATTCTGGGGATAAACCCTAAGTATACTAGGGATAAACCCATGTTTTCGTGCACTACAGGCGTGTAACACCTCGTAAAAACACGTCCAATGATATATCAACACGTGTACTAAACCCTAATAAAGTCAAACGTTGAATTTGAGGGATTAATTTTGTGAAAAGTCAAAAACTTTGATTATAGAAGGACTGGGAATGTTAACATGCTTAATATAAGCCTCTGAATAACGTTACACAGCAATCATATTAAAAAATGAGCCACTTGTTGATCGAGAGTAACCGTTTGCGTAATTAATTGAAAGTTTGCGCGATGGAGGGTTAAAAGTGTCAACATGTTAATTCTTACCTCTGAGTGACCTTTTAATAAACCAGGAGCTTCATGATGTTTGATTATACTCTCGGGAATGCCAAATATTGGCCATCTAAGGCTTTTATGCCTTTAAGTGACGTTACGCGCAACTTTGCAAGTTTAAGGGGTTAAAAGCGTCAATATGTTTAATTATACCTCTGAATGACCTTTTAATGAACCTGAAGCATCGTTATGGTTAATAATACTTTCAAGAATGCCTAATATGGATTAGATAAGGCTTCGATGATATTAAACGATGATATGCGCAAGTTTGCGCATTAGAGGGATCAAAAGCGTCAAATTTTGAATCTACGCCTTTTGGTGACCATTTAAGCGAATGGGAGCATAGTAATATTTAAACACATGCTTGGGAATATCCATTATGGGCTACGGAAGGCTTGGATATCATTAAACGACATTTCGCGCTACTTTGTGTGATTAAAGGACTATTTGCGTCAAACTGCATAAGTATACCGAATCGAATGGCAGCGAACATTTCTGGAACTTGACCATAAGTTAAACATACCATAAATATCCTCTACATAGCTTAGAAATAGGATTTGAGGGGTTCGGTGTGCAAAAATAAACTTTTGAGTCAAACAGGGACTAAAAGCGTCAAAAAGTGCATAAGTTTGCATTTTCGCGCATATCTTACGTTCTGAATATATCCGGACATCCAAAAATTTATTTAATCATTAAAATATTTTATTTTAGTGATTGGCATGATAAAATTCCATTCGTCATGTAATTTGGATCGTTTTTCGCGTTCGTTCGTGTTTCGTCGTAATTAACCGAACAACTCAACTGTACGGCCAAACGAACCGACATCCGAGATGTTTTTGAGCATGTTTCATGTCCCCTACACTTTGGCATCATTGTAGAGCCTTGAAAATGGCTTAGGGCCTTAACCGTGTCAAAAAGGGCCTTACAAGCTTGCAGGGACTAAAACTGTAACTTCTGAAAGTTAAAAAGGGATTTCAAGGAATGCAGGGATCAATCTGGTCGTTTCTGGAACTTAAAATCTGAATAACAGGCTGCATATCAGCAGAGCAATCACTTTTAAATCGTCGGTTCGCTAAAACACTCGATCATCGCTCCTAATTAAAATAACAAAAGTAATTGAAGGACCAAATCGGCAAATGTTCTGAACATTAAAGTTTGGGTCAGACAGCCTCACCGGCTGCAAAAGCCCACTGGGCTGGTATTAAGCGGACCATCAGGCACAACAGCAGCAGTAAAACAGCATGTGCTGTATTCCTATTTCGAAAAAATGACGGCAGGGACCAAAACTGCTCATTGCAGCAAACTTGCAGATCTGGGCCAATGTCTAGGTGGGCCGCGAAGCCCATTTGGGCAGCCTACGCGGGCCGAGACCCAGTTACAGCAGCAGCAAACTGTTTTATGTTTGCTATTTTGTTGGAATCTTGTTTTCTCACACTCTAGAAAACCATTTAACTCATATAAGGGGCTGCCAACAGGTTTATAAAACCAGAATACATCTGTTAAGATCTCATGGACCCTTCCAACACTTGTTGATCATCTAACCATCTTCCAAACTCTATAAATAGAGGTGGGTTTTTGCTCAAAAACTCACACTTCATTCAAATCTGGCTCTCTCTCAAATGCTAAGGGGATCCTCACATTTTTGGGAACCTCCTTTCAGTCCATAGGACCATTATAAGTGTCCTTTCGTGATTAGTTTATTTTATTTGGCATTTGATAGGGATAGATTTTCTATACCTAAGGATCACGGATCCTCAAATACTGCCAGGATCACGGATCCTCAATTCTGTTTGAATTAAGGATCCTCAGAAGGTGTTGCAGGATCAGGATTCAGGATCCTTATGGTTATCCTTACACTACCGGTTGCCTTCGCTATGTTTGAGTTTGTTTTGCAGGAGTATACATGTTGGACTTGGTCTTGCCGATATTCTTGGAGAATATGCTCTCAATATTCCGCACGTGTTCAGCTGGAGTAACCGTTATGGAAGTAGTGGGAGGCTAGCATGAATTACGGATAGTTAGTTCTTTAAGTTATTTCTAATTTTAAAAGGGGATAACAAGCTTGAATTAGAACAATTGGCTAAGTTAGCTAACACACACTCTCGCAAGCTCTCAACAGTTCATTTGGCGATTTCATACACATTGCACTCCAGTGATCCTTGTAACAAGCTTGTTATCATCCCGAGTTGTAACAATCGTTTGTTTAATTATAGTTGGTGATCGGTAGTTTCCATCACCCGAGGTTTTTTATGCCGGAGATCAACTCTTGATCAAGGGCTTTTTCCTCGTATAAATCCTTGTGTCACTTGTTCATTTCAATTGCAAGTTTTTCATACTTTTGTTCATTGTTTCAAGCATCATTCCTCACAACAAAGATTTGGTTGCATTATCCTAGCCTAATTTTTGACCAAAATAGTTTGGCGCCCACCGTGGGGCAATTGGTGCTTCATTTCTTAAAAATTTTGCTCATTGTGATCATTTCGGTTCATCACCTTCAACCATATGGCTTCTTCAGCAAAGAACACTTCAATCTCTATGCCGGCAGTCACTTCTTCACAGGGCGTTCCACCTTTGCCTCCACCACCTTTTGGATCCCAGAAGAATGCTGAAAATGTTGCAAAGAGACAGCCCCATTTTCCCAAAACCACCAACTTCTGCTGTTTCTTCTAACCCTACTAACAGTGATCTTTTTACTTTGATTTTGCAGATGAGGGATCACATACAAGAGCATGATAAAACCAATGAAAGGATCCCCCAGGAGATTGGTGACATCAAGAAACAGAAGAAATCGGGGGAGGATCACTCTCCTATAATACCTAGATCACTGGATTTCGATACTCCAGTCATAACCACCCTGCAATCTGCAGCTCCGGACATCCAGTACCAGAGTGGACCATTGGGAAGGCGTTATGGATCAACAACTATGAGTCAGGCTTTATGGTCTCACTTCCAGCCTTCAGGATCCTGCTTTCAGCCTTCAGGATCCTCTTTCCAGCATCAGGGATCCTTTGTTAGCTCAGGAGGATATATGGGGACGCACATGGTTCAAGGATCCTCTCAGGTTCAAGGATCCTCTCAGGTTCAAGGATCCTCTCAGCTTCAAGGATGCTCTCAGGTTCAAGGATGCTCTCAGCTTCAAGGATCCTCTCAGGTTCAAGGATCCAACATCTTCTAGGATCAAGGATTCTTAAGAAGTGTACAGCCCCTCAAGTTCAGACGTTCATCAAGGAGACTTCATTCCAATGCAGACCATTGCTTCTTCTGGTCCTTCAGTCATACCAGAATCTCGTCAATATGGATTCACATCCGGGATTCCAAACTTGAATCCTCCGGGAGGTAACACTTTGAATAATTCTTATAATACTAACCATGGCTTTATGCAGGATACAGGTATCAATCAAGCTATGGCTAGGGAATTACAAAAACTGAAGGATATGATATCCAGCGTTCCAGGAGTGGTTAAGCCCATTCCTGAAATTGCAGATGGGAGCCATAGGATATCTTGTTTTGCACCACCTATTTGTGACACTGAGATACCCAAAAGGTTCCAAATACCAACCATGAAGTTGTATGATGGTTCGACGAATCCAGAGGAGCATGTAGCTCAGTACAGAGAAAGGATGGAGATTAATCCAATTCCTGAGAGGTTAAAAGAAGCATGTCTACGCAAGGGTTTTGGATCCACACTCACAGGATCGGCTCTTAAATGGCTGCTAAGTCTTCCCCCCTTACTCTATTACTTCATTTTCTAATCTAGTTAATCTATTTAATAGTCAATTCTCTTGTAGTAGAAAATTTGAACGTTTAACGAGTGATCTATATAGGGTAACACAAGGTCAAAATGAATCACTTAGGGATTACATCACTAAGTTTAGTAAAGAATCCTTAGACATTCCTAATCTGGATAGCTACGGCTGTGGAAGCCTTTAAAATGGGTTTGCTTAGGGATTCATTATTCTATGATGATCTTGTCATGACCCCATGCAGGAATCTTGATGAAGTAAGAACCAGGCCCTTAGATTCATCCGATTAGAGGATGATAAAAGGATCCAGGAAAGACTGGCAGGATCCTCGAAGCAGGAGAAACAAGGATCCTACTTCAGGAACAACAAGTCCAAGCCTTACAACAAGTCTAACAACCAGAACGTGCATGCGGTGAACAGGAAGAGGATGATGAGGATTATCCTCCCATTTCTGAATACTGTTTTTCTGTTGATAACAATGAACTGATCCTTGCAATACAGAATCTAGGTGAAAAAGCTAGGTGGCCAAGGAAAAGTGATAAACCAGCCACAACAAAAGACAAATCCAAATGGTGTGCATATTACGAGGATTTCGGGCATCTCAACTGAAGAGTGTATTGCTCTGAGAAAAGAGGTTGGTTATTTGTTAAGCAAGGGGCACTTGAAGGAACTTTTGGGAAGAAAAAAGTCAAGGATCCAGGATCCTGAGAAGGTCCCAGAAAGAGCTCCTGCTGCTCCTCCAGCAGATGCACAAGTTATAAACTTCATATCTGGTGGATCAGACATTTGTGGTACTTCCTTTTCAGCAGCCAAAAGACATGCCAAGGAGACCAAGATGGATAATGGTGATAGACCCATCCGGACCTCTACTGTTACACAGGAGAAAGTTATAACTTTTGATGAGGATGATCGTGTTGATGTTCAGGATCCTCATCATGATGGTCTTGTTATTACCCTATTTATATCTAACCATTTTGTTCGCAGGATCCTGATAGATGGAGGAAGCTCGGTGAACATCATTCAGCTTGATGTCCTTAAAAAGATGAGCATCCTTGAATCAGATATTATCCCAAGATCCTCAGTTCATGTGGGATTCAGCGGAGAAACCAAGAATACATTGGGGGACATTAAACTTCCCATCTACATTGAAGGACTTCATTCTTAAAATTTTTTTTTGTGTTATAGATTGCTTATCCTGTTGTAATGTTATCCTTGGCAGGCCATGGATACATGACATGAAGGCAGTTGCATCTACCTATCATCAGTGTGTAAAGCTTCCTAGTCCATGGGGGGTGATAAAGATTGAGAGTGACCAACAAGAAGCAAAAAATTGCTATACCTCATCAATGAAGCCAGCCTCAAGACCAAGGAGCAATAGCAACTAAAGTATCCTCCAAGAAACGTCTTGGAGGTGAGAGAACAGGATGTGAAAGAAATCCTTATGGATCCTCATGATCCTGAATCCAAAGTCTTCATAGGATCAGGGATCCTCAGCAACATTGAACAGGATCTAGTATCCTTCCTTAAAAGGAGAAAAACTACTTTTGCCTGGAAGCATAAAGACATGAAAGGTATCTCTAAAGATATAATTACTCATAAACTTGGTATTGACAGGTCATTCAAGCCCATACATCAGAAGAGGAGGAAGTTTGCACCTGAGAGAAATGCCATTATCCAGGAGGAGGTAGACAAATTACTCCGAGTAGGTATGATTAGAGAGGTTAAGTATCCAAGATGGTTAGCCAATGTGGTTGTTGTTCAAAGAAAAACGAAAGTGGAGGGTATGTGTCGATTTTACTGATTTAAACAAGGCATGTCCCAAGGATCCTTTCCCATTACCCCACATTGACTTCATGGTGGAGGCTACCGCGGGTCATGAGTTGTTGAATTTTATGGATGCTTCGTCTGGATTTCAACAAATTCAGATGGAACCATCTGATCAAGAGGATACAACCTTTATGACCCCAACTGGTATCTATTGTTATATTGCTATGCCATTTGGACTAAGGAATGCAGGTGCTACTTATCAAAGGCTGGTCAATATGATGTTTAAGGAAATTGGACACACTATGGAAGTCTATATAGACGACATGGTGGTTAAGTCCAAGAGAGCTGAGGATCACCTTAGAGACCTGGAGAAGCATTCAATATCCTTGAGACAAATTCAATATGAAGTTGAATCCTTCAAAGTATCACTTTGGTGTTTAAGCAGGCAAGTTCCTAGGCTATATGGTAATAAAAAGAGGCATTGAAGCAAGTCCAGAGCAAATTAAGGCTATTGTGAATATCAAATCTCCTGCCAATGCCAAGGATGTGCAAAGGTTGACAGGGAGGATCGCAACCTTGAATAGGTTCATATCAAAATCATCAGAAAAGTGCAAGGAATTCTACGACATTTTGAGAAAGAACAAGAAATTTGAGTGGACTGAAAAGAATGAAAATGATCTCAAAGCCCTTAAGGATTACCTATCCTCAGCTCCTACCTTGATGAAACTAGAAAAAGGGGATATATTATCCTTATATCTAGCGGTATCCTCTAAAGCAGTAAGTGCGGTCCTTGTTAAGGATCACGAAGGTACACAACATCCTGTTTATTATGTAAGTAAGAGTTTGCTTGATGCTGAATCCAGGTATTCACATTTTGAAAAAATTATCCTTGCTTTGATTATGGCATCTACTAAACTAAGACATTATTTTGAAACTCATGCCATTATTGTTAAGACTAATTTTCCAATTAAGAATGTTCTCAGGAAACCTGAAATGTCAGGAAGGATGGCTAAATGGGCAGTGAAGCTTAGTGCTTATGATATAAGATATGAACCAAGGACTGCCATCAAATCTCAAGCCTTAGCTGACTTTGTGGCAGATTTTAGTAGTGACTTGCAAAGAGAAGCTAAGTTAGAAGTTCAGCAACTGGAAGAGACTCAGGATCCTTGGATACTCTTCACTGATGGAGCCTCCAATGTCAAAGGAACAGGACTTGGAATACTACTAAAATTTCCACAGGGGGACATAATACCCCACTCCATAGCTTGTGAGTTTCAAACTACTAATAATGAGGCTGAATATGAAGCCTTGATAGCTGGTTTGCAAATTTCCAAGCATATGAGGATCAGGTATCTTGAGGTACATGTAGATTCATTGTTAATTACTAATCACTTTAATGGATCCTATGCTGTTAAAGGTGAAAAGCTAATCAAATACCTAGAGATAGTCAAGGAATTGGCACTCTCTTTTGTTTCTTTTAGTTTGACACAGGTACCCAGGGAAGAAAATGTAGAAGCGGATGCATTGGCCAACCTAGGATCATCCTTGAAAATTCCATAGGATATCAAGATCTCTATCATCCATGTTTTGGCTCCTGCTATTGAGGATCACATAACTATGGAGATAGAACAGGATTCTGCAATGGTTCCTAGTGATGGTGCACAGTCTCGTTCAGGATCATGGATCCTTCCAATCATGAGATATATACAACATGGAGAGATTCCTACAGGAGAAAACCCCAGGGCTGTCAAAATCAAGGTATCTCAATTTACAATATTGAATAACATGTTATATAAACGATCTCTTGCATGTCCATATCTAAGGTGCATAGAGGATCCTGAAATCCAAGAAGTCCTAAAGGATTTTCATGAAGGAGATTGTGGAAACCACACTGGGGGTAGGGCACTGTTCTCAAGGATCCTTAGGACAAGATACTATTGGCCTACAATGAAGAAGGATGCTGTGGATTATGCCAAGAAGTGTGATCCTTGTCAGAGACATAGTAATATCCTTCATCAACCAGCAGAGCTCTTGCATCCTATATCCTCTTCTTGGCCATTCATGAGATGGGGAATGGATATAGTTGGTAAACTTCCCAAAGCACCAGGAGGAAAGGTGTTCATGCTTGCCATGACTGATTACTTCTCTAAGTGGATAGAGGCTGAAGCCTTTGCTCAAGTCAGAGAAAAAGAAGTGATATCCTTTATTAAAAGAAATATTATTACCAGATTTGGTATCCCTTCTGAAATTGTTTGTGATAATGGATCCCAATTTATTGGGAGTAGAACTACTAACTTTTGTGACAGCTGGGGGATTAAGATGATAACACCAACACCAGTCCACCCACAAGCTAATGATCAAGCGGAATCATCCAACAAGATCATCATCAACAACTTGAAGAAGAAGCTTGGATCCAAGAAAGGAAAGTGGGCAGAAGAACTACCTTATGTACTATGGGCTGATAGGAAAACCCCCAAGAATGCCACTGGCCAAACTCCATTTTCTTTGGTATTTGGAGCAGAATCAGTGATCCCTACAGAGATGGTGGTTCCTACTGCAAGAACAAGCATCCGTGATCCTGAAGGAAATGCTGAAAACTTGGTTCAAGACTTGGTTACTATAGAAGAACTCAGGGATTTGGCAAGGATAAAGATGGCTAGTTATCAACAAAGGATAGCTGGAGCCTACAATAAGAATGTCAGGATCAGGAAATTCCAAGTTGGTGATATGGTATTGAGGAAAGCATTTCAGAATACCACAAATCATGCTGATGGAAAGTTGGCACCAAAGTGGGAAGGCCCCTACCTGATTGAAGCTGAGGCAGGAAAGGGGGCATATCGATTGCTAACAATGGAAGGTGATTTGCTACCAAGAGCTTGGAATGCTGTCCACCTGTATAAATATTTCATGTAGTAAAGATCCAGGATCCTCAACTATTTTCATGACCAATATCCTTGAAGGATCCTTACAGGATAGAAGATCCTTATTTTGGTAATGATCTAATCTCAAACTATTTAATTCTTTAACTAGTCGTTTACCCGCGCGATGCGGCGGGAAACATATCACTTAGGTTGGTGAGTTTAGGGCTATGTACAGGAAAGTTTCCAATGTGGCATGCGACGACGATGGTGGCAGTGTAGTAGAACGTGAGGGTCAGTTGTGGCCTTCTTCAGCGGCGGAGAATCAGCGGTGTGCGGCGATTGATGGTTTCGTGATGGCGTTTGGTGGTAATTGTGCGACGGCCGGTTACCGGCTTCAGGAGAAAACAAAGAAAATTGTGTGATTCTAGTTATGTTATGAGGGGTTTTAAAGATGTGGTTAAATCAACGGTTTTGAATGATGAATCGTATCATTAGTTACATTACAATGAGGCCTTCGGCAGTGGCGAAGCTTGACGTTTTCTAATAATGTTCGGCGCATTCAAAATATAAAATCCCGCCCAAGAATTGAGGGTATTGTTTGAAAGCCAAAAATCCGACACAAGAGATTGAGGGTATAAAGGGTATCGTTGGAAAGGTGTAAAGTGTATTATGCTTTAGAGAGTTGTACATCATGCTTTGAATGTGTTTTAAGTAAAGTGACAAATTATCTTAAACTGTTATGCTATATAATATAGTATAGATTAATGAGATCAAGTAATAAATGAATTTTAACTTTATTAGCACAACTTTTATCACATGTTAAATTTGCAAGATAAGTAATATAGGTAATGGTTGGTCATTCAAGACTCATCAGTTTACGTAATTAAATAGTCACTGAAAGAAAATAGGAGTTATATTGAACATATGTATCGTCAATAGCATGTAACGTGTCTACTGAAAAACAACCAATAAAATTCCAGGTACTTTGTACATTGAACTTCAGAGATTAAAGTTGTCAAGTTGGCCTTTAACCCAACAGCTTCTCTTTCGTTTGTCCAAACATCCAGCTGACCCAATTATCATTCATGAGCACAAAAAAAAATTAATCCAGAATATTCAAAGGAGGCGAAACCGCCTCACATATGTTATCGTATTATTCCTGTTAATGTAATCATGTTTAACACCAGTTAAAAATGGACTAAAACATGTGCGGGTCAACCTAGCCCATACCAAAAGATTACCCATTTGAGCAATTACACCACTCGTTTGACCCACTCCTTATACCGCTTCTGGTTGGTGTCAGGCTGCCTTCATAAATTATTACAAGTAAAATCTTTAGTGATATGTGTGGGTCTGAATAAGAATCATAATAGATGCAAACCATAACAAGAGAGTTTGGTAGAAGCATCAACAATAAATTATAACAGATCATAAAATAAGCTCTCTTGAAATTGGTGTAAAATGGATGAACACAGGTATTTAAAGGTCAATTCAGGCGCAACTGCATTTCTCAAAGAACTCACTGAGGCTAAATTGGCAGCACCTGAAGCAGCACCCAAACCACCTGGTGCTCTGCTGGTTGTAAACTTAGAAGAACCAGGTCGTACGGAAGCAGAAGCCACCACTGCTTGTTGCTGTTTAGGGGAAAGATGAAAGCAGGCACAACACTACAAAGTAATAAACTTGTAATTAACAATAAACACTTACAATTTAGATACCAGGAGTCAAATTCTTAAAAACAATTATAAAAAACTTTTTGAAAAGAAAATATAAACTCCAAAGATCTAATTGATCTCTTGTACAACAAAGTTGAAAACAAAAAGTAGTATTCTTTTCCTTTTGGATTTCATGGGTATTGTAGTAAATTTTGTAACTTAAAATAATTTTTTTATTCTTATATTATTTTTGTAGGTTCATTATGTAACATTTTCCATAAAAAATATAATTTTGAAGGGAAAGAATTAACATGCCAAATTTAGAATATGGCCTAACAACCATAGTAGAATGTACGATAAATCAATGAAATTTAAGGAGGTAATTTAGGTCGGGGTAGGTTTAGTCTAAATGGGTTCGGGTTAGTTTCAGGATGAACCCGCGAACCCGTTTAGGTTAACCCGTTTAGAACATATGTCTGCAAGAAAGAAATACATATATAACTGCACTCGGACAAAAACAAAGCACTTGCATTTTTATAATTTAAAAGCTTGTAATAAGTAAATTTACCTTCACTGATGTTTAGTGTTTCACTCTTAACATCATAGTAACTTCTCGAGCAAAATGGCTTTCAAGAGCAACACGTTCATCTATCTTACTCTCATGGTTGAGAACCTTTATTGCCACAGTTGAATAAAGATCAATGAGCCAACTGTAACTTTATACTAATTACTTGAATTTCATTGTATATATAAACGTTTTTTATGGGCCTCACCAGACAGGATATTGCTTCTTGTAGGTTCTTCCTTGCCAATCACCTGAGAATTAAGTTGAACTTCATCCAGTAGTAAATAAAATAAACAAAAAGGAAAAAAACATATAAAAAATGAAATGAAGTCAAATCATGAGCCCGAACATGTTCCAACATCACCGATAGTTCCATACGATTCCATGTTAATTCAGGTTGGGATTCCGGATTATTCACGTCTCCACTCCCGAGCGCTTGTTTGATCTTCTCTATACGAACGTTAAGAACTGCATGGAATGACCGAGCTAAAACCCTTCCACTAATAGCAGCAAGCAAAAATCCTCCCTGTTAACCATTAAAAATGATTAATTAATAAAGTTTGCTAAAGAAACACAGTTCTAGCACCTTAACAACTTACATTGGCATCTTCAGAGTGAAGATTGAATTATGGCTCGATAACATTTACCATGAAACGGCGAGTGCCCTCTTCATCGGAGTCATCAAATCCATGTTTGTCTATCGATTAACCGGAAAAAAGGATTAAAATCTTACATAAAAGGATAACAGCCTGTATATGTGATCAGATGAATATGGTTTTGTACCAATAACCCCAAATGATTGACTGTCTACTTTAGTAGAATTTGCTGAAGATAGGTTTAACCCGATGCCTCCTTTTGTTTAGAAAAACTTGCACCTTGACCAACAGAAGGGTTCTTTGAAACATCTTCATGAGAAGATTCCTTTACATATTGTGCTTGATTCCCTTCTAGAAGCTTCTGCTGGGCATACTGACGAGAAGGACCTTTGTAAAGACCTTTGTCGTCTGCCACCGCCAAGATCTAATCTGTCAACCAGCTGAAATGATCTAATCTGTTAACACAAATGAAGTTGAAACATAAACAGATGTTACCTAACAGGCAGGCTCGTTTTGAAGCCGAATTTGGGTAGCCTCAACAGATGTTACCAAATCTGGGCAACTATCTTCAATCTTCAACAAAAAAAGATCAATTAGACCATCTCATTTGATTTTTCAACATCATCCGTCAGTCCCTCCATATACTTGACGGGAATCGCATCTGGAACTCCAACCACCGAGATCTGATCATCATCAATTTAATCATCAACTTCTCAAAAACTCACTCTCATCGAACGGTTTCAGTTCACCGTTCACTCTGTATTCTTAATAACCATTAAAAACAAACAAAATTAACCACTCAACCGCATCATTTTGAAAATTAATCAAACAAAATCAATATATTGATGCAAAAAACCTAGAACACTCATCGATAAATTTAATACGATTGTGTAAGATCAAAATCGTATTCAACACGAACAAATTATTTATACTGAGATCCGAACAAGCAAAATTAACAATTAAATCACATAATTTTGAGAATGAATCAATAGATCGATGAACATTCATCGATAATAATGGATTTCATTTGGATTTAATTCGATGAAAAAAGTGGGTATAGATCTAGAGAACAAACAAACACTTATACCTGAGAGATCAAACGGAGATTTGATGGGCGTGAGCGTTAAACATGAAATTGACGCCGTGAAATATTTCTTGTCGAGACCGATCTGGCGTAGTGTAGTAGAAATAGAACTGGCGAGCTATCATAACCTGAAAAATGAATATTCAAACCAATTTTTGAAACTTTTCTTATATTTAACTGATTAACCTTTGGCTACACGTATAGAAACAAAAATGAATTCGAGATTAAGAGAAAACTCACAGCTTTTCTGACTCTCTCAGACATGGAAAACCGCTCTAAGATGAGTACACCTTTCACAGATCTGAGCTTAAAATAGTATTCATCCTGATGAGACGATGAGTACACCTTTCACAGATCTGAGCTTAAAATCCAACCCGCATCCTTCGTCGCCATCCTCTGAATGTAAAACTCCTGAATATAAAACTCAGATCTGAGCTTAAAATGCATGTTCATCAACAACAAACCAACCGAAAACATCAAAAAATGACCTTAGATATGAGAAAACATTCAACAGAAAAAAAATAAACCTACCTGGATCTTTTTCTCATCGAGTGCAACCCTAGATCTGAGTTCATCTTGATGAGACGATGAGTACACCTTTCACAGATCTGAGCTTAAAATCCAACCCGCATCCTTCGTCGCCGTCCTCTGAATGTAAAACTCCTGAATATAAAACTCAGATCTGAGCTTAAAATGCATGTTCATCAACAACAAACCAACCGAAAACATCAAAAAATGACCTTAGATATGAGAAAACATTCAGCAGAAAAAAAATAAACCTACCTGGATCTTTTTCTCATCGAGTGCAACCCTAGATCTGAGCGAATCCAGTCAAATCGAAGATTTCGAGAGGTGAAACTCATTCGATCTTGTGTTGTACAGAGAGATCTGGTGTCATTGAGAAAGAGATCTTGAATCGTCAACAGAAACCCTAGATCTCCTTTTGAATCGCCTGGAGAGAAGAAAGCAGGTGGATGGGGGCGGATAAAATGTATTGAGAATGAGAAACCCTAGACTTAATTGGTATACCCCGTGTTTTTTTAGTAGAAGGGTATAAGTGGAAAGCGATGTTTTCTAATGCTTAAAAGACTTGTACATTATGCTTTAGTGGTGTTTTAAGGAAATTTCAATGACTTTAAGAAGTCCTTTGGATATGTATATATATATAGTATAGATTATCCTATATACAAGGAGAAGGATCCTGGATCCTTCATCCTTCTTTCACTTAATTCTGAGTTTTGCAGAAGGTTGATATATACTTGACAAATGATTGAGTATCCACAGAAGTCTCCAGTTATTTGGGCTTGACCCCAGTTATTTGGGCTTGACCCCAGTTATTTGGGCTTGACCCCAGTTATTTGGGCCTGTCCCCAGTATCGCCAGTAGCGCACGATGATCCTGGTATAGTTCATGGCAATGGGACCAGTACTCGCTTTAGGGGCTGACAATTTCATTGTACTGGCCGTATTCAGGATCCTACGTATAATGGTAGACATACCATACATCCGTTCCTAAGGTTTCTAATGTTTTCACGTTAGCTAAGGTTTTGACATTTTCATGTCACTAAGTTTAGATAGTCGCCAGAGAGGGCCATACTCCAGTTTACACAAGATCCTTTAGGCTTGTCCCCAGTTTTTTGGGCTAGTCCCCTGTTTTTTGGGCTAGTCCCCTGTTTTTTGGGCTTGTCCCCAGTTTTTTGGGCTTATCCCCAGTATATTGGGCTTGTCCCCAGTTGCTAACTCTTCTCTTATATTGGCTTAGTCCCAAGTTATATTCCATTTCAGGTTTTTGAAGCCAAATAGCTAAGGATCCTTGATCCTTACCTTTTACTAAGGTTTGTCTTTTGGTTATCCTGATTGTAAATGTTAAAGGTTTAGGATCTTAACTTGGATTCTCAGGTATGATCCTTGATCATTTTGATTTTATTCTTTATTTATCTAAGTGACCCTTATTCTTTGACAACAGGACACATGATCCTTAAAGTTCACTACCTTTTTAAATTTATCGATTATAGGATATTTGATCCTTGATCATATCCTAAATTTTTTGACACAATCTATTAAACTTTTATTCTCAACTTATGAATTCAAACAAAGTGTATGATAGCAACTGAAAGGTAAGGTATTCACAAATGAAACAACACATAAGATAGTCAAAAGATTAAGATTTTATTTACCAAAAGTTAAACCCTTAAAAGGTTGTCAAAATTGCCAACCCAAGTTTCTACCAGCAAAACATGGCCCGTCCACTTGGGTTGGCAAAGGGTGTCCATATTTAACAAGGTCTAAGTGCAGGAAATAAAGGCGGAAGGATAACAAGTGGTTTCATCCCCCAAACAGAGGATCCATCCACCACCCATTATCCTACCTATTGTCCAAGGATCCATGATCCTCAACCCTAAAAACTATTGTTTAAGTACAGACCAACATTGTTTAAGAAAAACACCATCAAACAAAAACCACTACCAAACTATAAAAAATGGGCTCCGGCCGCGTCTAGATAAATCCATCATCGCCCATTTCTGCAGCTCAAACCTTCGCTGCATCACCATCACCATCATCTCCTGCCCCAACATCACCAGCCTGATCCTTAGCCCCGCTGCCACTTGCCTCCAATATCAAGACCTCTCCAGCCTCCTCTTCATCATCAAGCTCAGCCAGCCTAGCCTTCCAGCCCTCCTGGTCCCAGTTGGTCCTGTCAAAGCCAGGATCCTCAGCCTCCTGAGCCATCTGTAGTTTGGTCTTGTACATAGCAATGGCGGCAGAGAGTTTGGCGTTTTCCATCACCTCACTCTTCTCCTGGTCAGCAGTGATGTGGGCCATTACCAGCTGATTCTTTACCAAGTTAAGCTCCTTCTCGAGGCGAGAGATGGTCTCATCCTTAGCCAGGAAGATCTTCTGGAAGTCCAGCTCCTTCATCTCAGCCTCTTCAACATATGCATCGAAGAACATTTGGATCTCAGCAAATTTCTGCAAAGAAAGAAGGGGTCAATTCAGGATCCGTTATCCTTAAAATATGCAGGATAGAATTCAGGATCAGGGATCCTTACATCGTTGAAGTATTCTTCAAATTGATGACGGATGAGGGGCAGGCCTTCAAGGTTATCAGCCTCAGTGGTCTTCCTCTTCTTTCCTCCCTTGCCCTTGGAGGTGACAGGCTTAGGAACTGGAACGCTTGGGCTAGCAGCAGATTTCTTCTTTCCGGACCGGGGTGCGATAGTACTAAGATCACTGACGCTGAAGCAGGTGGCTGATTTCGAGGACTTTCCAGCACCTACAAAGGATAAATAACAGATAAGTATCCTTAATCTACATTTATTTACTCACACATAAATTTAAACACTTACTTGACATTGTGACTGAACCTGAGGATACTTCTTGTGAATCCTTTGTGTTTGCTTGGAATGATCTAACAGCAGGATCAAGGCTCCAAAAAGCAGCGATCCTTTCTTTGGTTGCAGGTGATGGAATGATATGAGAGACAGAGATAGCTGCAAAACAGAAAAGGGGTCAGTTATCCTCATCAAAAACAGGGTTATCCTATGATCCTTCTATAAGGATCCTCTATCCTACCATGGGTGGCCCACTTTCTGGGAAGATCCTTCCCATCCGGGATAGAATCCCTCCTAACGAAGAAAAAACGCTTCTTCCAGTTGGTATCGTTCTTTGTGGTCTTGAGGATTGGGTGTGCATCACCGGGTTTATGTTTGAAGAAGAAGCGGTGTGAACCATGGCTCACAAGGTTATACAGTTCAGCCAGTTCCGACATCCCCAACTCTATGCCTTCCTGCTCAATGATTTTCTCTAGGGTATATAAAACCCTCCACATCATTGGCATGGCCTGAATGTAGCACATGCCGGTGAGAGAAAAGAAGGATTCAGTGAAGGCAGGGAAAGGATAGGAGTATCCTATCAGGAATGGGGTGGCCAGAAAAGCAACCAACATAATCGCTTTTGGCAGTAGGGTCAAAGGGTTTGAAGACGGTGTCCGCCGGAAAATAGTGGTGAATCCGGATAATCTCCGGATCAGTGAAGCAGCAGAGTTCCTTCGAAGTATTTTTGATAATCCCTTGGCTTTTCAAAGGACTATCTTTCTGGTGATCCTTGGCGAGGGATGATCGTAACTTCATTGTGATCTAGAGATTTTGAAGAAGAACAGACTAAGAAGATGAAGAGAGAAGGAGGAGAGAGATACCTGATTGATCTTTGAATGAGGATTTAAAGGGAGTATCGCTCGAATTTAAATGCAAAATTGATCCTTATCTCTAACCAATATATAATGATGATTCTGCAGGATTGTCACTTTAATGACGTATGAGGTTTAACGGCTAGTTCGACTCAAACGGCTATAATTCCGTTAGTTGCAGATAAGATTAAAAAATATAACTCGTTAATTTACATTTTACTCCTCATATTTTGGGGGCAATTGTTAGGGATAGATTTTCTATACCTAAGGATCATGGATCCTCAAATACTGCCAGGATCACGGATCCTCAATTCTGTTTGAATTAAGGATCCTCAGAAGGTGTTGCAGGATCAGGATTCAGGATCCTTATGGTTATCCTTACACTAACGGTTGCCTTCGCTATGTTTGAGTTTGTTTTGCAGGAGTATACATGTTGGACTTGGTCTTGCCGATATTCTTGGAGAATATGCTCTCAATATTCCGCACGTGTTCAGCTGGAGTAACCGTTATGGAAGTAGTGGGAGGCTAGCACGAATTGCGGATAGTTAGTTGTTTAAGTTATTTCTAATTTTAAAAGGGGATAACAAGCTTGAATTAGAACAATTGGCTAAGTTAGCTAACACACACTCTCGCAAGCTCTCAAGAGTTCATTTGGCGATTTCATACACATTGCACTCTAGTGATCCTTGTAACAAGCTTGTTATCATCCCGAGTTGTAACAATCGTTTGTTTAATTATAGTTGGTGATCGGTAGTTTCCATCACCCGAGGTTTTTTATGCCGGAGATCAACTCTTGATCAAGGGTTTTTTCCTCGTATAAATCCTTGTGTCACTTGTTCATTTCAATTGCAAGTTTTTCATACTTTTGTTCATTGTTTCAAGCATCATTCCTCACAACAAAGATTTGGTTGCATTATCCTAGCCTGATTTTTGACCAAAACAGCGTTTAAAGCCAAAAAGTCAAGCGTTTACGATAAACGCTTTGACTTTTAGCTAGACCATAAACAGTCAAGCCATTGTTCACAACGAACGTGGCTACGTGATCGTAATTAGGTAGGTTTAAACCCTCAAAAGGGCACCTCCTAATTACCACGTTTGCTTGGTCAATTGTCGGGTCAAACTTGTTAATAAAAAGTCAAACTGGTCAGTGTTTACAAACTAATTCATAACTAACAATGCAGAGGTTATGGAACAAGTTTTAACATTAAAATAACTTGGTAAATAATATAAGAACAGGTCTAGGCATGTTCAAGCCGACAATTCTGAGTTTAGGCTCGGTTCGCAACCCAAAGTCGCAAAAGTTGACTTTTGCTTTGACTTTCAGTTCTGACCCGATTTAGCTTAGTTTAGATATGCCTTAGGATTCCTTTAGGACCATATTATAGGTTATTATAACCCTCTGAGGTTATACAACTTGGTTCCATAGAAATCCTAGTTCATTGCATGTTGCCGTTAAATGCTTAAAAGTTGACCATTATGCCCTTTTGATATTAAAACGAGATTTTTGAAAATGTGAGAGGACAAAAACCTTTATTACTGATATATTAGTATGTCCTAAAAATTTGACATCCAAATCTGGTCTGAAATGAGAGTTATGCTCGATATCGTAAAATGAAAGCTCTTTTATTAATTAAATGGAATTTTTGACATAAATCCTATTTAAACCCAAATTTTGACATCAAACCTTTTACCCACTGATATAATATAATATTTAGGGATTTTTGGAGATTTTTATTGAATTTTAAACTGACCATAACATAGAGTTCTCGCATAGGCTCGGTAATTGACGATAATGCCCTTTTCGCTAATAAAATGAGTTTTACACATCCTTTACATGTCAAACCTTTTTATACTGATTTTATATATTAAATAAGTTATTTTAAACAGTAAAGGCTGATCAAAATCTTAGATTTCCTTATTCAACCCGAATATAATCAAATACCGACTTTTATCCGATTTAGGAGCATAATATGGTTTAAAACCATATTTGGAACCTAAGGCTTGTTACCTACTGATGTTATGAATAAATTTTTATACTTTAACAGTAAGTAAAAGTTTTGAACTCAGATTTCCAAATTTGACCCTTAAAGCATATGTGAAATGACCAAAATGCCCATACGGTGCATAGTTTGGCCATAAATGATAAATATCACATATGTAAGATATCTTACTGATATAACTTACTAAAATAAATATTTTTACTGATTATTTTAGACCAGAACCTCAGTTTACTATTTAGCCTCTTTTATAAACATTAAAATGACCAAAATACCCCTACGGGGCATAAATTGGTTTTAAATTCATTTTGGGCATAATGGAAGGTATCCTACTGATATCACAACATATTTAAAGCATATTAACTTGTGGAACCTGTACATGACTCATTTGGTTACCCGTTATGTAATTACGCGTTCGGTACAGTTTATGTAACTGGTTTGCATAAATTAACCGAAACGGGTCAAACCTTATCATTTTTGCTTCAAAATCAAGAATGTATTTAGTTTACCCATTATATACAAGTCTTCGTACTTGTCGGGTCTAAATCAGATTCTAATCCGGTCTTCGCTTAATCTTGCGTTTTAAAACGTAAACCCTTCTTTAAAACTAACCGGTCTAAGTTAAGTCTTAAATAAGACCCGTTAGGAATCTAATAGGTTATTAAAACCTTCGTTCCAGATTAGGAGCCCAGTAAAAGCTACCTGTGTTTGCTGATTGATATACGGCTGAGATTAAAATTTATAATTTTGCTCAGGTAAATACTTTTAACTTATTTTCCCTTATACGGGGTTGGGGTACGGTATATAAAATACCGCTTGGTCGGGTATCGAATTTTTAATCATATGAAGGTTAATTCATTGAGATAACCCGTTTAATCTGTTTTGTTTGTTCTAAACCTTTGGGGGGTTAATGACTATTTTGGTCAAAAAATCTGATGAGGATATTGCAACCAAACTCTCTGTTACGGGGTATGATGCTTGAAATATAGAACAATAACAAGGATCACTTCAATGTAAATTGCACAAACGACACAAGGATTTATACGGGGAAAAAGCCCTTGATCAAGAGTTGATCTCCGGCACAAAAAACCCCGGGTGATGGAAACTACCGATCACCAAGCTCAAATAAATCAATAAATGTTTACAACTTCGGATAGTAACGAGCTAGGTACAAGGATCACTATCGTGAAATGTGTAAAAGTGAGTAAAAATGAATGAATGTTCGTCGAGAACTTCAAGTGTGCGAGTATATGAGAGTGTGTGTGACTGGAAAATGATCAAGTGTTTTCATACTAGCTCGTTACCCCTTTTAAAATAGAAATTAACTACTAAAACTAACTATCCGACTTTTGTGCCAAGCTCCCACGTTCTCCACAACGTCCATTTTTGGCCAAGCACGTGCGGGATAGTCTGGGAATATTCTCCAGGAATGTCGCCAAGACTAAGTCCGAGTTGAACTTCCTGCAAAACATTCACGAATTCAAAATAGACAACCGTTAGTACTGGGATCCTTATAGTGATCCATGATCCTGATCCTGCAACACTTCTGAGGATCACTACTTCAGACAGAGTTGAGGATCACTAAATCCAATAGCAAATAAGGATCACTGGTTATTTAGAAATCCACCCCTAACAATTGCCCCCAAAATATAAGGAGTAAATATGTAAATAGATGAGTTATATTTTGTCGATCTTATCCATATTTAACCAACGGATAACTAGCCGTTATAAGCGGACTAGCCGTTGCGATCATGACGTCACAGAAGTGACATCCCTGCACGATCATGATTATAAATAGGAGATAGAGATAGGATCAAATGCATTTAAATCCGAAAGAAACTCCCTTTATATTCTCAGTCGGGGATCAATCAGGTATCTCTTTCTCCTCTTTCTCCCTCTCTTACTCTGTTTTTCTTTCTTTATCACCATCACTTTGAGAATGATGCTCCGACGCTCACCGGGCAAGGATCACAAGAAGGATAGCCCTTTGAAGAGTCAAAAGATCATCAAAGATTCGGCGAATGAAAGGTGTTGCTTTAACGATGCACAAGTAGATAAAATCCGTCACTGTTTTCCGGCGAATGCCTTCTTCAAACCCTTCGATCCCACTATCCTGAGCGACTATGTTTCAGAAACATGGGTTGCCTTTCCAGTTACTCCATTTGCCATAGGATACACCTATCCTTTCCCAGAATTTACACAATCCTTCTTTTCCCTAACCGGCATCTCTTATATTCAAGCCATGCCGATGATTTGGAGGGTTTTGTACACCCTGGAGAGGATCATCGAACAGGAAGGCATTGATTTAGGCATGTCAGAGCTGACACAATTGTATGATCTTACTACTTTTGGTTCCCATCGTTATTTGTTCAAACGAAAACCCGGCAGAGAACACCCCCTTCTTAAAGTAACCAAGAATGACACAAATTGGAAACGTCGCTTCTTCTTTGTCAGGAGGGATACCCTTTCAAACGGAAAGGATCTGCCAATGACCTGGTCCACCCATGGTAGGCCAGAGGATCCTGAGAAGGATCACCAGGTAGTCTTGTTTTCGTATAAGGATTACTGACCCCTTTTTTGTCTTGTGTTATGCAGCTATTTCCGTCTCACACATCATCACATCACCTGCAACCAAGGATAGGCTTGCTGCTTTTTGGAAGCTTGATCCTGAAACGAGGACATTTAAAACAGACACCCAAGACTCACAAGAAGTATCCTCAGGTTCCATTACCATGTCAAGTAAGTATCCTGCCTTTTGCATAGTTTGATTATTAAAATAAATAAGTAAATTGAAATAGGATAAGGATACTTATCTCGCTTTGAATGTGTAGGTGCTGGAAAATCTGCTAAGCCTGTATCCCAGTTCAACGCGGCTGACCTTGACGTTGTTCGATCCAGGAGGAAGAGGGCCACTACCAGTCCTAGCATCTCCATTCCCAAGGCACCCACTAAAGGAAAGGGTGGCAAGAAGAGGAAAACTTCTGACACTGAGGACCTCCAAGGCCTACCACTGATCCGCCACCAGTTTCTTGAATACTTCAATGATGTAAGGATCACCAACTCTACCTAGGTATCCTACTCGTATGAGGATCACCTGATCTTGAACTGCTTTATCCTTTTCTTTGCAGAAATTTGCTGAGATTGAGGATTATGTGGGAAATGTCGAGGAGCAGGACAAGAAGATTGCCGACCTCCAACAGGTTGCCGTACTCAAGGACCTTGCACTTGCTGATCTTCGGAAGGAACTCCAAGATGAGAAGACTAAGACGGCTAAACTTCTGATTGACCTTGACTATGAAAAGCATGACCTTATAGAAGGTGCAAAGGTCTCTGCTGCCATCACAATGTATCAGACAAAACTGAAGATGGCTCAAGAAGCCCAAGATCCTAACTTTGACAAAAGCAGCTGGGATGTTGAGGGCTGGAAAGCAAGGTTGGCCGATCTTGAGGATGATGAGGAAGAGGCTACTGAGGTCTTGGCGATTGAGGCAAGTGGCAGTGGGAAGGATCTGATGAAGGATACCACAGCTGGAGGAGAAGAGGATGCAGCAAAGGTGTAGGCTGCACAATTGGGCGATGATGGACATTTCTAGACGCAGCCGGAGCCCAATTTTTTAGTTTGATGGTAGTTTTTTGTGGTTGTGATGTTGAACAATTTAATGGGTTGTAATGAACCATAGTTTCTAGGGTTAAGGATCAAGTATGATCCTTTGGACAATAGGCAGGATTGCAATTGGTGGAGGGATCCTCTGTTTGGGGGATGAAGCCATTGTGATCCTGCCGCCTTTATATTCCTGCACTACTTACGAACTTATTATCATGGACACCCTTTACCTACCCCAGCGGACGGGCCACGTTTTGCTGGTAGATGCTCGGGTAGGTAATTTTGACAACCTTTTAAGGGTTAGTCTTTTGTTAATAAATAAAATCTTAACCTTTTGTCGCTTATCTTGTATTGTTATCCTTGTGTTTCTTTGAATTCCCTTTGTTCTGATGCATATTCATTGAATAAATAATTTTGAACAAGTCAGATTGAAAATATTTAGGATATGATCCGTGATCAGATATCCTATAGTTAAAGAATCCCAAAAAGCGATATGTTTTAAGGATCACAAGTCTAGTTGTCAAATTTTTTAAGGGTTATTCAAATAAATAATGAATAGAGTTAAAAATAGTTAAGAATCATACCTGAGGATCCAAGTTAGGATCCTAACCATAATAAGGATAACTGTAAGATAAACCTTAGAAAGAAGTAAGGATCAAGGATCCCTAATTGCTTATCTTCAAGGACCTGAAATAGATCATAACTTGGGACAAAGCCAATATAGGATAAGAGTAAGCAACTGGGGACAAGCCCAAGGATAACTGGGGACAAGCCCAAGGATCGTATGTAAACTGGAGTATGGCCCTAACTGGCGACTATCCAAACTTAGTGACATGAAAATGCCAAAACCTTAGCTAACGTGAAAACGTTAGAAACCTTAGCTAACGTGAAAACGTTAGAAACCTTATGAACGGATGTATGGTACGTCTACCATTATACGTAGGATCCTAGGCATAGCCAGTACAATGGAATTATCAGCCCCTAAAACGAGTACTGGTCCCACTGCCTTGAACTATACCAGGATCATCGTGCGCTACAGGCGGAACTGGGGTCAAGCCCAAATAACTGGGGTTAAACCCAAGGAACGGATTGCTTCAGCGGATAACCAATGTTATGCTAAGGATACCTGAACTTTCAAAACTTAAATTCACGTGAGAGATGGATAAAGGATACATGATCCTTATCCTTATATGAGAAAATAAAGAAATGAAATGGTTCAAGTTTAGGATATTACCTAAGTAAGGATCACCGATACTTTGAGGATCCTTTAAGGATATCCTTATCGTGAGGATCATCTGTGCCATGAGGATCCTGCTCACATGAAATATTTCTTCAGGTGGACAGCATTCCAAGCTCTTGGTAGCAAATCACCTTCCATGGTTAGCAATCTATATGCCCCCTTTCCTGCTTCAGCTTCAATCAAATAAGGGCCTTCCCATTTTGGAGCCAATTTTCCATCAGCAGGATTGGTAGTATTCTGAAATGTTTTCCTTAATACCATATCTCCAACTTGAAACCTCCTGATCCTGACATTTTTGTTGTAAGCACCAGCCATTCTTTGTTGATAACTGGCCATCCTTATCCTAGCCATATCCCTGATTTCTTCAATAGTATCCAGGTCTTGAGCCAAGTTCTCATTATTCTCCTCAGGATCACGAGTACTTGTTCTAGCAGTTGGAACCACCATTTCTGTTGGGATCACTGATTCTGCCCCAAATACCAAAGAGAATGGCGTTTGACCAGTAGCATTCTTAGGGGTTGTCCTATCAGCCCAAAGCACATAGGGTAGTTCTTCTGCCCATTTCCCTTTCTTGGATCCGAGCTTCTTCTTCAAATTGTTGATGATGATCTTGTTGCATTATTCTGCCTGACCATTAGCTTGTGGGTGGACTGGTGTTGATGTTATCATCTTAATCCCCCAGCTGTCACAAAAGTTAGTGGTTCTGCCCCCAATAAATTGGGAACCATTATCACATATAATCTCAGAAGGAATTCCAAATCTAGTTATAATATTTCTTTTAATGAAGGATATAACTTCCTTTTCTCTGACTTGGGCAAAAGCTTCAGCCTCTATCCACTTGGAGAAGTAATCAGTCATAGCAAGCATGAATACTTTTCCACCAGGTGCCTTAGGGAGCTTACCAACTATATCCATACCCCATCTCATAAATGGCCAAGAGGAGGATATAGGATGCAATAATTCAGCTGGTTGATGAAGGATATTGCTGTGTCTCTGACAAGGATCACATCTTTTAGCATACTCCACAGCATCTCTCTTCATGGTTGGCCAGTAGTATCCTGTCCTCAGGATCCTTGAGAATAATGCCCTGCCCCCAGTGTGGTTTCCACAATCTCCTTCATGGAAGTCTTTTAAAACTTCTTGGATTTCAGGATCCTCAATGCATCTCAAGTATGGTCCTGCAAGAGATCGTCTATACAACATATTATTTAAAATTGTGAATTGAGATACCTTAGATTTGAAAGCCCTAGGGTTTTCTCCTGTAGGAATCTCTCCATGTTGTAAGTATCTCATAATTGGTGAGATCCATGATCCTGATCCTGAATGGGATTGAGTATCCTCACAAGGGATAATTGCAGAATCATTTCCTATCTCCATAGCCTCGTGATCCTCGATAGCCGGGGTCAGGATATGGATAATAGGGATCTTGATATCCTCCGGGATCTTCAAGGATGATCCTAAGTTAGCCAATGCATCAGCCTCTGTATTTTCTTCCCTTGGTACCTGCGTCAAACTAAAGGAAACAAAAGAGAGTGCCAAACTTTTGACTATCTCTAAATATTTGGTTAGCTTTTCACCTTTAACAGCGTAGGATCCATTAAAGTGGTTTGTAATTAACAAAGAATCTACATGTACCTCAAGATACCTGATCCCCATATCCTTTGCAATTTGCAAACCAGCAATTAAGGCTTCATATTCAGCCTCATTGTTAGTGGTTTGGAACTCACAAGCTATAGAGTGGGGTATTATGTCCCCCTGTGGCGATTTTAGTAGTATTCCAAGCCCTGTGCCTTTGACATTTGAGGATCCATCAGTATAGAGTATCCAAGGATCCTTGGTCTCTTCTAGCTGCTGGACTTCTAACTCAGCTTCTTTTTGTAAATCACTACTGAAATCAGCCACAAAGTAAGCTAATGCTTGGGATTTGATGGCTGTCCTAGGCTCATATCTTATATCATATTCACTCAGCTTCACTGCCCACTTAGCCATCCTTCCTGACATCTCTGGTTTCCTGAGGACATTCTTAATTGGAAAATTAGTTTTAACAACAATAACATGAGTTTCAAAATAATGTCTTAGCTTAGTAGATGCCATAATTAATGCAAGAATAAGCTTTTCAAGGTGTGAATACCTGGATTCGGCATCAAGTAAACTTTTACTTACATAATAGACAGGATGTTGTGTACCTTCATGATCCTTAACAAGGACCGCACTTACTGCTTTTGAGGATACTGCAAGATACAAGGATAGCACATCGCCTTTTTCAGGTTTCATCAAAGCCGGGGCTGAGGATAGGTAATCTTTGAGGGCTCTTAAAGCATTTTCATGCTTCTCAGTCCACTCAAATTTCTTGTTCTTCCTTAGGATATCATAGAATTCTTTGCATTTCTCTGAGGATTTGGATATAAATCTGTTCAAAGCTGCTATCCTGCCTGTTAGCCTTTGAACATCCTTAGCATTGGCCGGAGATTTGATGTTCACTATTGCTTTGATTTGTTCCGGGCTAGCTTCAATGCCTCTCTTTGTCACCATATATCCTAAGAATTTACCTGCTTTAACACCAAAGTGACATTTTGAAGGATTAAGTTTCATGTTATATTTGTCAAGGATATCGAATGCTTCCTCCAAGTCCCTTAGGTGATCCTCAGCTTTTATGGATTTTACTACCATATCATCTATGTAAACCTCCATAGTTTGTCCAATCTGATCCTTGAACATCATATTCACCAGCCTTTGATATGTTGCACCTGCATTTCTTAGTCCGAACGGCATAGCAATATAGCAGTATATACCAGTTGGAGTCATGAAGGCTGTATCCTCTTGGTCGGATGGTTCCATTTGGATTTGTTGAAATCCAGATGAAGCATCCATAAAAGTTAACAGTTCATGACCCACAGTTGCATCCACCATGGAGTCAATGTGGGGTAATGGGAAAGGATCCTTGGGACATGCCTTATTTAAATCGGTAAAATCGACACATACCCTCCACTTTCCGTTTTTCTTTTGAACAACAACCACATTGGCCAACCATCTTGGATACTTGACCTCCCTAATCATACCTGCCCGGAGCAATTTCTCTACCTCTTCCTGGATAATGGCATTCCTTTCCGGTGCAAACTTTCTTCTCCTTTGATGGATTGGTTTGAAGGATCTGTCAATCCCGAGTTTGTGAGTGATTACATCTTTGGATATACCAGTCATGTCTTCGTGTCTCCATGCAAAGGTAGTCTTTCTCCTTCTGAGGAAGGATACGAGGTCTTCTTTCATTTCACCAAGGATCCCTGATCCGATATAGATTTTGGATTCAGGATCATCGGGATCCATGAGGATTTCTACCACATCATGCTCTCTTGCCTCCAAGACATCCCTTGGAGGATACCTTGATTGCTATTGCTCCCTTGACTTCGAGGCTGGTTTCATCGATGAAGTGTAGCAATTCTTAGCCTCCTGCTGATCACTATCAATCTTCACTATTCCCCAAGGACTAGGGAGCTTCACGCATTGATGGTAAGTAGATGGGACTGCTTTCATATCGTGTATCCAAGGCCTGCCAAGGATAACATTACAACAAGATAAACAGTCAATAACACAAAATTTTTGATAAGAGTGTAGGCCTTCAATGTATATTGGGAGTTTAATGTCCCCCAGGGTATTCTTAGTTTCGCCACTAAATCCCACGAGCACGGAGGATCTTGGTATGATGTCCGATTCAGGAATACCCATCTTCTTTAGAACATCAAGCTGGATAATGTTCACTGAGCTTCCTCCGTCTATAAGGATCCTGCGGACAAAATGGTTAGAAATGAAAAGAGTAATAACTAAACCATCATGATGAGGATCCTGAATATCAACACGATCATCCTCATCAAAGGTTATGACTTTTCCTTCGGAGACACTTGATGTTCGAACAGGTCTTTCTCCATCATCCATTTTAGTTTCCTTTGCATGCCTTTTAGCTGCTGAGAAGGATGTGCCACAAATGTCCGATCCTCCAGAAATAAAGTTTATCACTTGTGCATCTGCTGGAGGGGCTGGAGCCTTCTCAGGGATCCTTTCAGGATCCTGAGTCCTTGACTTTTTTCTTCCCAACAATTCTTTTAGATGCCCCTTGCTCAACAAGTATCCAATTTCCTTTCTTAGTGCAATGCATTCTTCTGTGAGATGCCCAAAATCTTCATGGTATGCACACCACTTTGATTTATCCTTAGTTGCAGCTGGCCTATCATTTTTTCTCGGCCATCTAGCTTTATCACCTAGGTTCTGCATCGCAAGGATTAGTTCATTGTTATCTACACAAAAACAATATTCAAAAATTGGAGGATAATCCTCATCATCCTCTTCTTGATCAACAGAATGCACGTTCTGGTTATCAGATCTGTTATAGGATCTGAACTTGTTGTTCCTGAATGAGGATCCTTGCTTATCCTGCTTTGAGGATCCTGCTAACCTCTCCTGGATCCTCTTGTCGTCCTCTAGCCGAATGAACCTAAGTGCTCGTGTTCTTACCTCATATAAGTTCCTGCATGGTGTCATAACAAGATCATCATAAAATGACGAATCCCTAAGCAATCCCAATTTAAAGGCCTCAACAGCCGTAGCTATATCTAAGTTGGGAATGTCTAAGGATTCTTTACTAAATTTGGTAATGTAATCCCTTAATGATTCATTATGACCCTGGGTTATCCTATATAGATCACTAGTTAATCGTTCAAATTTTCTACTACAAGAAAACTGGTTATTAAACAAGTTAACTAGGTTAGAAAATGAGGTAATGGAATAGGGAGGAAGACTTAGCAGCCATTTGAGAGCTAATCCAGTAAGAGTGGATCCGAATCCCTTGCACAGGCATGCTTCCTTTAACCTTTCTGGAATTGGATTGATCTCCATCCTCTCCCTGTATTGTGCTATGTGTTCTTCAGGATCCGTCGAACCATCATACAGTTTCATTGTTGGCACATGGAACCTCTTGGGTATCTCAGCATCACAGATTGGTGGTGCAAAACGAGATATCTTGTGGCTCCCATCTGCAATCTCTGGGATAGGTTTGACCACTCCTGGAACACTTGATATCATATCCTTTAGCTTTTGCAATTCTCTGGCCATGGCATGATTGATACCTGGATCCTGCATAAGACCATGGTTAGTAGTATAAGAATTATTAAAAGTGTTACCTCCCA
>JARYGA010055730.1:0-40527 GCA_030545235.1 Helianthus tuberosus
GTGTACAAGCCCGGGAATTTTGGGTAATTATATTTAAAAAAAGGTTTTAGAATAAGAAATTGGAAATATACACCTATAGTTGGAATGGGGCGAATAAATGATAGTATAGTAACTTTTAGCCGTATGATCGGTGAGTCAAATGTTGGCATGATAGTCGAAATGAACATGTCCGTATTGAATTTACAGACATACGGGAAAGAAATAGCCTAAAACGGCATGCGGATTAGGGCAAAATCTACAAAATAGTTAAATGGCAAAGTTACAGAGTCCACCGTAAATTACGGTCTCCACCGTAATTTACGATGGAAAACAAAAGTCTTACGGTGAACCTCTACTGATTTACGGTAGACCAAGACCATTCAGTGTCTACCGTAATTTACGGTAGATACCGTAAATTACGGTAGAGCCCAGGAAAATTAGTATTTTATTTACTTTTCGAATGTCGGAATTCGTTTATATGTATTATATTAATGTCAAAACTAATGTTTTTAGTGGTTTTAACCCTAGGTATGGATGGGGTTCTTCCGGATGGTGATCAAGTACGTTGTCAAGAACCGAACACGCATTTTGGAGCTTCCGCACCAAACTTAACCTTGTTTAGACTTTAGTCATGTTGTAAATGGTTTGTTAACCGTGTTTTGAATCCTTTAAACTAGTTGTTAGTTGACTAGCAAAGGTTAACTTAAACTTGTTATGTACTATCTTGGAATTGTTTTGGATACTATCACAAATATGTATGGTCTTTAAACACGAAAAGTTTTTGTAAACTCTGATTAGAATGAAGTTCATATAATTACTCAACAACTTTCCGTCCAGTATTAAGGGTGTTACACCAACGGCTAGTTTGAATGGGCCATTCACATCCCGCCATGTCAGCTTGCTCCCCCGCCCCACGCCCGGCTTGAAACCCAAGCCCCAAGGGCCACGCCCCAACCCAAGCCCACCCGGGGTGGTGCCTTGGGCGTTTTCCCCCAACCCACGCCCCAACCCAAGCCCCATACCCCATAGCCTTAGGGAGAGGTAAACTATTTTTTTTAAATATAAAAAACAAAAAAAATTATGATTAGTTGAAAAGAGTGGGCCCCACCATTATCCAACTCTCTCTTTTCTTCCCTTGTGCGGTGATTATACACCGAAATCAAGTCCTCTCGCGAGGTAAACTTTGATGGCGGCGGTGTTCCCCACAAGGTAAACTAGTTTACCCCATAGTTCGACGTACCCACCCCATACACCCTAAGTAAATACTAAATCAATGCAAAAGAGAAAGATGTGTTTAATAACTTAGGCCAATCATAGACATGGTTTAAGGACATGAATTACTTCCTTAAAATTGTAAACACTATCTCACGCCTCACACTTATCAATCACTCAACACTCGGTGTATGAGTGGCTACAAATCATTCACTCTCCTAGACTATAACATGATAATCATAAGATTGCATATAAATTGAATCTCCAACAACTTAATATCTAGAGAACTTTATACAAGTTGTAACATGTCTTGAGATTAAATGGTAGGGAAAAAAGTGGCAAAAATGAACTAAGATTCATTCAAGTATAAGACTATGTGTAGTGGTTTAACCAAATAATGCCCCCATCATGGGGCGTTTTGCGACACGTGACAGTCAAGTCAGCATGGGGCATTATTGGGGGTTATTGCAAAAGTGGCGTAGTGGGAATAATGCCCAATAACGCCCCTTCCAATCATTTCACAATTATTATTATTTTTTTAAACTTTAAATACTTCATTAAATTAAAAAAAAATACAATACTAGAAATAAAAAAAATCCGACGAAATTAAAAAAAATTACACTAGTTTTCGTCTTTGCTTTCTTCACCCTCGCCAACTTCGTCTTCCTCGTCCTCCGTTTCTTCCTCACCCTCAGGTGGTACATACCGAACCGACCACGCGTGGTGTACCAAATCAACCATTAACTGGGAATGGTACGGTTCGTAACGCAACTCTCGCTCATTATTCACTCTTTCTTCCATTGACGCCTGTGGATGGTCCTCTTGAACGGCTTTTGGCACATAATTCTGGCATATCGCCTTTCCTTCGTCTTCCAAAATCATGTTGTGCATGATTATACAAGCGTACATAGCATCTCTCATTTTTTGCTTGCTCCATGCACGACAAAGATTTCTCAAATATTGCCAGCGTTGTTTAAGAACACCAAAGCATCTCTCAATGTCTTTTCGTGAAGACTCTTGAACTTTTTTAAAGTATGCTCTTTTTTCATCAATAGGATCACTAAACGTCTTCACGAAAATCGAATACCTAGGATAAATTCCGTCGCTCAAATAATATCCATGAGGGTAGTAGTTTCCATTTGCGTAAAACGACGCTTTTGGAGCTTTGCCAGAAATCCACTCCTCTAACAACGGAGATTGTTCAAAAACATTGATATCATTGCATGACCCGACCACGCCAAAGTAAGCCGACCAAACCCAAAGGTCCTGTGAAGCAACCGCATGAAGAATAATAGTGGGTCCTTTTGGGTCACCTCGTGTGTGTTGGCCTCGCCATGCGGTCGGACAGTTATCCCAACGCCAATGCATGCAATCTATGCTCCCGATCATACCAGGCAAACCATGTTCCGTCGAATGTACCTCGTAGATCTTTTGAAGGTCGTCCCATGTGGGCGTTCTAAGATAACGCGCACCATACACATCAATAATACCTTTATAAAAAAACATACACAAACATAAGCTTCAAAAAAAATTGTAAACATTATAGTAAAGTATAGGAATTGTACCGCGACAAAAATGCTCCAAGGTGTCTCGCGTTGTTTTCTCGTCCATTTTTAGATACTCGTCGTTGATGTCGGTTGTGTTTCCATAAGCAAGGATTCGTAACGCCGACGTACACTTTTGGATACCGGTAAATCCAAGTGCCCCTCTCGCATCCGCTTTTTGTTTAAAATAATCGTAGTTGGCTTCCAAGTCGTCGACTATGCGTAGAAACAACCGCTTACTCATTCAGAAACGACGCCTAAACATTTGGTTCGAAAACGTCGGCGCCTCATCAAAATAATCTTTCATCAAACGATCGTGTGCCGCGCGTCGGTCTCGTTCAATATAACCTCTTTTATTTTTTTCTGGTTGGGGCCGACGACAATGGTTAACATATCTCACCGCTAGTTGACAAGCACTCGTAACCGCCTCTTGCTCAACCTCCTCATCGGTGGAATCATTGTCATCTGCAAAAAAACTCTTTGTAGTAAAAATTTACCATGGATGAAGAACTAGGGGAATCCATCAAGTTTTTTTTATAAAATTGTAGTGTTTTTGAGAGTTTTTGAGAGAGTTTTGGTTAATTTTGAATGAGTTTATATATATATATATATAGGTAAAAGGTTTAAAAAAAATAAATAAAGAAAGAAATAGCCGTTATATAGCCGTTGGGATTTATGATTGGTCAGTCAAAGTTGTTCAAAGCGTTTTTTAAACAACGCCAAACCCATTTTTTCTCGAAAATAACGCCCAAAAACGCCGGGTGTAATGGTACCCGGGCGTTTTTTTCAAATTTTTTTAAAAATACCGCCCCACTACGGGTGGTGTAATAATAATTCCCTACATGGTGTGGAAGTTTGTATTAGTATTAGAAATTAGAAACCTACATACATAAATGAACACAAATATTAAAAACACCTTTATCATGAGAAAAAAAAAAAGTCATCACCTAAACTGCTCCTCGAACCTCGAGACTCCCCTAACCCTACTTCATTCACATGTCACATTTAATCATCCTTCATTAAGTTTTACATTATTATTATTATTATTATTATTAAATTAAATTAATTAAATATTAATAAGTAAACTATTTAAACTAGGATTGCGACCCGCCGCAATGTGGCGGGGAATCTTTAGCTATAACTAAGTCGATCTAGGAACCGCACGTTATGTTAAACTTGTCAAACGGGGAAAAAATAGACGATGTAAAAACGTTCACCCACACACGCACGTTGCGTCGTGTTAACTCGCAAAATTAGAACGAAATGTAAAAACGTTAAACCAAAGACGCACGTTGCGATGTGTTAAGTCACAAAATTTAGAACCAAGCATAAAGCGAAAAATTTGCGGAAAATGAAAACTATAAAGGACCAAGTTGAAAGTAAAAAAAAAAGTTATGAGGATAGATTGCAAAGGATAAAAAGTTTTGGGTTAGAAGTAATAAAACAAACAGTTTTGTGTTAAAAGTAATTTATGAAATACTTTTGGGTGAAAAGTAAAAAAAAAATCAATTTCTTTTGGAAAACCCCGAAAGCCAACATTACGACAACCATATGCATAACTATTTTTTCTTTGAAAACCCTCAAAGCACACCCGCGTTGCGGCGGAGCGTAAAACGATGTCAAATAGTACAAATGTCACACCTCAAAGCACACCCGCGTTGCGGCGGGGCGTAAAACGATGTCAAATAGTACATATGTCACACAACCGTCATCGACCGCCAACACTAACTCGACCTAGGGTATGCGTGTTGCGACGAACCTGTTAAACATGGGAAAATAGAGGTAAAAACGTTGAACCACACATGCACGTTGCGTCGTATTAACTCGAAAAAAATTAGAACTATACGTAAAACGAAAATTTGCGAAAGATAAAAAGTATAAGTGACAAAAGTTGCGAAGTTAAATTGCAAATAATGAAAAGTTTTGGGGTAAAGTCAAAAAACAAATTATGTAGGGTTAAAACTGAAAAAGGTAAAAACCTTTGGGTTAAAAGTAAAAAAATCAAGTTTTTTTTTTTTTTTTTTGAAAAACTCCCAAAGCTCAATGTACAACTGATGATGCACAAAAAACTTGCAAACTTATATATGTAATAATAGTAAATATTAATAAGTAAACTATTTAAATAGTAAATGCATTGTTTTTTTTTTAATGGCAAATGTTACATTATACTTACTTCTAAATTACACCAATAACACTAAATTACACACATGCCAGGATTTGAACTCTGATATTTTCTCCAATAGGCAAGAGTCTCTACCACCCAGCTATAGCTAGAATAGCAAATGCATTGTTATTGTTATTCAGACAACGATTAACTAGTAAATACAAATATTGAATATCTTTTTATTCTAATAAATGATTTCAAACGTGGCAGCACCAAAACCGAATCTCTTCTTCTATTATTAAGATTTCTTTGATATTATAAATGTATGTGTGTATATATCTATATTATCTATTAAGAGGGCTTAGACGCCGACATCAATTTGCTTATGTGTCAAATTCTTAGGTATGCCACATTGGCCATGGTTATGTCATATATATATATAATATATAAAATATATAAATTCAAAAAATAATCTCTAATAAAGCGGGTGTTTCAAATTTTGAATTCATTTACTTATCCCAAGACACCCTCTTTCATTATAACCGTAGAAAGAGAAAGAATTTCATAAATATTCACACATATTGAAAACCTTAAACTACCAGATCCTCCATGAAGCCTAATTTCTTAGTTGTTCAATCCCTGATTTGCAGACACAAGTATCTCCATCAAAACACTCATCTTTGCATTGAAAATCCTAAACTACCAGATCCTCCATCTAGCGTTTTGGTGCAGTAGGTTGTTAAGCGATGAACATGGGTGGCGGCGGCTAAGGTTGTCACACCCCCAAAATCCACCTGCGGAATACCACCGCTTGGAGGCGTGACTGACCAGGATCCAGCCACCAATCATATTGAACAAGCATGTAAGGAGTTATAAATTCCAACCAATACAATTGGTGTCCGAACAAAACATAATTTAAGTTGCAAGCGGAAGCATAACGTTTAAAACCAACACATAAGTTTAATTGTTTCTAAGTCTAACATGGCACACAGTTGTCCATGTCCCACAACGACTCTCTTCCATGCAAGCTCCAGCTAAGTACCTATTGACCTGCAAAGCATGTAGTAACGAGTCAACAACAAGTTGAGTGAGTTCACGGTTGGGTGTTCGTTTTAAGTTGTTTCGAAAACAGTTTCCTTTATCTGGCATCCTGCCGTGGGGGTTACCCCATAGTTGAAAACGTGATCTGTTTAACCCAATTACCCTGGCAATCCAGCCGTGGGGGCTACCCCGTGTTTAGTTATCTGGCTTTTCGGCCGTGGGGGCTACCCCATGTATACACTAGACTCGTTACCATATCGACTGCTGACTGTAGTCATGTTTATGTGCCCTGAAACTGTCAATGTCTATCATCATTGACGTGCCCCAGATCCATTAGTTCACGCCCGTCCTCTGCGGCCCGGTGTGAGGTTTGTCAGACCTAAATAGCGCTATCTAACTAATGACCCGCTCGCCATTGGCCCGGCGATTAAGTCGATATAAAAAGGAGGGACTTCGTGATAGAGTTTTGGTCTAGTACGAGTTATCTGTCCGTGAGGACGAGGAATTATATTCCTGAACCGATGTTGTCCTACCCAAGAAGGACGAGGAACCCATGTTCCTTAACCCCAATTCCCGACCCCTGGGAATCCCATGCTTTGTAGAGGGTGTGAACTCACCTTGGTTTGCTCGACAGATACACCGAAAGGTCAATCAAGTTGTAAGTGGTCAACTACGTCCTAACATAGATACCATTCAAGTCAGGTTTATATCCAAGTAGTGCACGTATGTTCTACATGTATTGTACACAAGTAACGATCATGGCATACATGTCTAGCATGGCATATCAACAGCAGTTCGTAACAAGTTCCACAGTAACATTCACGTAACAACCAAAGGCTAAGTGTGCGGCCCAACTACTTAGGCCCATAACAGCGTGCGAGTCCAAACGTTGTGTACGGGTGTCATGGTCTCGAGCCGAGACTGTGCGGTCTCGAGTTGTACCTATGAGTTCTCGAGTCGCAACCGTGGAGGTCTCGGGTCTTGCATGTAATAGCCGAGTTCGTAACAAGTTCCACAGTAACATTCACGTAACAACCAAAGGCTAAGTGTGCGGCCCAACTACTTAGGCCCATAACAGCGTGCGAGTCCAAACGTTGTGTACGGGTGTCATGGTCTCGAGTCGAGACTGTGCGGTCTCGAGTTGTACCTATGAGTTCTCGAGTCGCAACCGTGGAGGTCTCGGGTCATGCATGTAATAGCCGAGATCAGACGGTCTCGAGTCGCAACCGGACTCGCAACCGTGGTCTCGAGTTTTGCTGCTTGTGAGAGGGAGTTGTGGTCTCGAGTCGAGACTAGGGGTTCTCGACTCGCAAACGCTGGTCTCGAGCTGGCTTCTAGGTGGTCTCGAGTCGAAACCAGGGGTCTCGACTCCCAGCACCTGCTGATTCTGCATAGTGTACTAACCAATAGGATTTCGATTTCATGATACAATGTACTATCCAACCACAATCTTTAAACATGTTTCTTTGTCTAACACTAACCGAAAATGGATCAAACAACTAGTTTTCAAATATTCAAGACACATTCATATCATGTTCATGTTGTTCTTCATATATTCAAGTAGTTCATCAAATATTCATAATCACATTCAAACTTGTTCATCATGTTAGGGATTTCCAAATTTGAAATATGATAAATCAAACCATCTTATCCTATCATATATTCTAATCATGCACATCATCTAACCCACATATGCAACATCCGATTTCATGAGTAATAAACCTCCTAAACATAATCAAGCCATTCGGATTCAACCATATAGAGCCGATTGCAAACATTCATGATTCATCACATATTATCTATACTAAGCCGATATTTCATCATGTAACAACAATCTTAACACCGGTTATTCAAGGAGGATATATATTCATCATGAATAAAACTTAATAAGCAAACATATTATCAAACAACTTCATCATACATCATCATCAACCGAAATATCACACATCAACACCTTTACTCATGTGTATTCGTATGTTTGCAAAGAAATCACTAACCGATTCAAGTATGGGTTCAAAGGTGTGGAGTAGTAGCGAATGAAGATTCCAAATGGGTGTGTGTGAGCCGATCCGAGAGCTCCTTGTGGTCACCGGTTTGATCCGAGAAGAAGGAGAGGAAATGTGATGTTTGATCTCTAGGGTTTAAGGTTTTCTAGGGAGAGAGTGTAGGGGAGTGTGTGTGTGTAGGAGGGTGTGTGTAGGTTGCCCAAAGAGTGGCAAGGTTGGCTATCCACCAAGGTTATATACTAGCTTCAAGTAGATGCACCCTAATGGGTTTCGGATGGATTAAATGGCCCAATCGGCCCAAATAGTTACACTGTTCACTCGAGAACGCATGGTCTCGAGTCGGGTTCTTGTGTCTCGGGTCGCATACATACAAGCATACATATAAACATAACACGTAATCACATAGGATGTTCACTTATATCATTAAACCAACAAGTTAACTAGTCACATAACGTTTCAAGCATGTTACATCGAGATACAATGAAAGGTTCTAAATTTCGAGTTGTCACATCATCCCCAAGTTGAAAGAAATTTCGTCCCGAAATTTGGTAAACACTCACTGAGGAAGCTAGTTAAGTTGTATGGTTTTCCCGGTTTTCCTGGGGTGTCACATCCACCCTCCGTTGATCTGGAATTTCGTCCCAAAATTCCGTAGCTTCAGCCTCAGTAGTGGTTGTACTGTTTGCGAACAGTTGGGGATACTTTTGTTTCATCCGATCTTCGCGTTCCCAGGTGAACTCTGGGCCGCGACGTGAGTTCTAACGAACTCGAACGAGAGGTATTCTAGTGTTCTTGAGGACCTTAACATCCCGGTCCGTGATTTCAACTGGTTCCTCGACGAATCGTAACTGCTCGTCGATCGTGAGTTCCTTCAAAGGAACTACGTGAGTTCCTTCAAAGGAACTATGTGGGTCTCATCTGACAGACACTTCTTCAGATTCGACACGTGGAAAACGTTGTGAACTGCACCGAGTTCTGCTGGTAAGTTCAGTCTGTAGGCCACCTTGCCTATTTTCTCAATGATTTCAAAAGGTCCAACGTATCGTGGGTTAAGTTTGCCTCGTTTACCAAAACGAACCACACCCTTCCAGGGTGAAACTTTGAGTAATACTCGCTCCCCAACCTAGAGCTCTAGTGGTTTCCTGCCCTTATCGGCGTAGGCTTTCTGACGGTCACGAGCTGCCGCCATGCGTTGTCATATTTGAGCAATTCGTTCAGTTGTGTCTACCACATGTTCTGGACCAGTGATCTGACTATCCCCCACCTCTGCCCAGCAAAGAGGTGACCGGCATTTACGCCCGTACAATGCCTCAAACGGAGCAACTTTAATGCTGGTGTGGTAGCTGTTATTGTACGAGAACTCCACAAGTGGCAGATGCTTTTCCCAGCTGTTGCCAAAGTCGATTACACATGCACGAAGCATGTCTTCTAAGGTTTGAATAGTGCGCTCGGACTGTCCGTCCGTCTGAGGGTGATACATTATGCTCATATCTAATCGTGAGCCAAAGGATTTGTGCATTGCTTGCCACAGTTCTGAAGTAAAACGTGCATCTCGATCCGAGATAATAGAGGTGGGCACCCCGTGCCTCGAAACAACTTCCTTGAGATAAACTTCTGCTAGAGTGGAGAACTTATCCGTCTCCTTGATTGCCAAGAAGTGTGCAGACTTTGTGAGTCGATCCACGATCACCCAAATAGTATCGTTCCCCCGCTGGGATCTAGGCAGGCCGGTAACAAAATCCATGGAAATTTGCTCCCATTTCCATTGCGGTATCTCTGGTTGTTGGAGTTGGCCTGAGGGTTTCTGGTATTCAGACTTGACTCTCGCACAAGTCAAACACTTGCTGACGTAAGTTGCTATGTGGGCCTTCATGCTAGGCCACCAATACGTGCTTTTGATATCGTGGTACATCTTATCCGAACCAGGGTGTACCGAGTAGCGAGACTTGTGTGCTTCATCCATCACAAGCTCTCGCAACTTGCCATAGAGTGGGACCCCAAATGCGTCCCGTTACGTAGTAAGCACCGTCTTCCTTTTGTTCTAAGCGTTGCCTTGAGCCGCGTAGGGCTTCAGCCCTGACGTTTTCTGGTTTCAATGCCTCTAGCTGAGCGTCTCGTATTTGGGAAGGAAGGCTAGAATGTATAGTGAGTTGCAAAGCTCGCACGCGCTTAGGCGTAGTGTCCTTTCGACTGAGGGCATCAGCCACAACATTGGCTTTGCCAGGATGGTACTTGATTGCACATTCGTAATCGTTTAATAACTCGACCCATCGTCGTTGACGCATGTTTAGCTCCTTCTGTTTGAAGATGTGCTCGAGGCTCCTGTGATCGGTATAAATGGTGCACTTGGTACCGTATAGGTAATGTCTCCATATCTTAAGTGCAAAAACAACAGCTCCCAGCTCTAAATAATGTGTAGTGTAGTTCTTTTCATGAACTTTAAGTTGTCGTGAGGCGTAAGCTATAACCTTATCCCGTTGCATCAGTACACAACCAAGACCCTGAATTGATGTGTCGCAGTAGACCACGAAGTCGTATGTGCCCTCTGGCAAGGAAAGGATAGGTGCACTGCAAAGTCTATCCTTTAAGTGTTGGAACGCTAATTCCTGTGCATTTCCCCATCGATAAACAACGCCTTTCTGCGTCAGTGAAGTGAGAGGCTGTGCAATCTTGGAAAAATCCTTAATGAACCTCCTGTAGTAACCTGCCAAACCCAAGAATTGGCGAATTTCCTTTGGTGTACGAGGTGCAGGCCAGTTCTTAATCGAGTCCACTTTAGATGGATCAACATGAATCCCATCCTTGTTTATCACATGGCCTAGGAAATGGACTTCACGAAGCCAGAAGTCGCATTTCGAGAACTTTGCATAAAGTTGTTCTGTTCGAAGGAGTTCCAGAATAAGTCGTAGATGTTGCTCGTGTTCCTCCTGACTCTTAGAATAGATCAGGATGTCGTCGATGAAGACTATAACGAACTTGTCCAGGTAAGGCTTGCACACTCGATTCATCAAGTCCATGAAAATCGCAGGTGCGTTTGTCAGCCCAAAAGGCATGACCAAAAACTCATAGTGTCCGTAACGCGTTCTAAAAGCTGTTTTGGAGACATCCTCTTCCCGGACTCTCAGCTGGTGATATCCCGATCTCAGGTCAATCTTTGAATAGTAGCTTGACCCTTGCAGTTGGTCAAACAAGTCGTCGATACGTGGTAAAGGATAACGATTCTTCACCGTCACCTTGTTGAGTTCCCGGTAGTCGATGCACATTCTGAAGGTACCATCTTTCTTCTTCACAAATAGCACTGAAGCTCCCCAAGGCGAAGAGCTAGGACGAATAAAACCCTTATCCAAGAGTTCTTGCAGTTGCGTAGAGAGTTCTTCCAATTCTGATGGAGCTAAACAATAAGGTGCACGAGCTATAGGCGCAGCTCCAGGAGCTAGTTCAATCTGAAACTCGACTTGGCGATGAGGCGGAAGACCAGGTAATTCCTCAGGAAATACCTCAGGATAGTCGCGTACAATTGGAAAATCTTCTATCTTTTTCTCTTTCTCCGAGGTGTCAGTAACGAGAGCCAAAATGGCAGTGTGGCCCTTTCGCAAGCACTTCTGGGCCTTAAGGAAAGAGATGACGTTCTCAACAGCACCCCTTTTGTCCCCACGAATCATGAGTGGTTCACCACTGGAATCAGGAATACGAACAATCTTCTCGTTGCAAAGAATCTCTGCTCGGTGTTGGGATAACCAATCCATCCCAATGACAACGTCGAAACTACCCAAGACGATAGGAATAAGGTCGATAGAGAAGGTCTGGTTAGCAAGAACAAGTTTACAACCCATGACTACGTGTGTGGCCTCTAAACTCTTACCATTTGCTAGCTCTACAGTGTGCTTGTTGTTCAAAGGAGTTGGAATACGCTTAAGCATTCGACTAACTTCTAGTGACATGTAGCTAGTATCGACACCCGAATCAAATAAAACTGTAACATAAAAGTCGTCGAGAAGGAACTTACCCGCCACAACATTGGGGTCATTCCTTGCTCCACCTTGACCAATCACGAACGCCCGCCCCCTGGCACCATTGTTGTTGTTGTTCCCATTGTTACCATTTCCCTGATTGTTGTTATTGTTGTTGTTGTTGTTCTGGTTCCTGTTCAGCTGGGGGCAATCCCTCTTGAAATGGCCTTCAGCTCCACACTGAAAGCACCCTTTGTTATCACCTTGCTGCTGCTGTTGGCGTTGGTTCTGTTGAGCTTGCTGTCGATTCTGATTGGCGAGATACAAGCTCCTGCAATCCTTTGCAGCGTGACCTAGCTTGTTGCACCGATGACAGTTACCCCTGGTGCATGGCCCGCTGTGGTGCAGGCTGCAGCGATTGCATTTGGGGTGATTCCCTTTGTACCCACCATGACTTTGACCACCAGATGATTGCTGACTAGGGCTCTTGTAGTCGTCAGTCTTTCTCTGCTGAGACTGAGACTGGACAGAAGCAGAACCCTTACTTGAAGCTCCATCCCATTTCCGTTTGTTGTCACCAAGAGCACCTGAAGTAGTTGCAGCACCTATGCGCTTTGGCAACCTGTTCTGCTCCACCGCCTTATCCGTGAGACGGTGAGCCAATTGAACGACTTGCTGGATAGTGGCGAGGTTTGCTGAAGTCACATGACTTTGGATTTCTGGTACCATTTGCTGAGACTGGACAGAAGCAGAACCCTTACTTGAAGCTCCATCCCATTTCCGTTTGTTGTCACCAAGAGCACCTGAAGTAGTTGCAGCACCTATGCGCTTTGGCAACCTGTTCTGCTCCACCGCCTTATCCGTGAGACGGTGAGCCAATTGAACGACTTGCTGGATAGTGGCGAGGTTTGCTGAAGTCACATGACTTTGGATTTCTGGTACCAAGCCCTTGAGAAATAGTTCGATGCGTTTGATGGGAGGATCCACCATAGTAGGACACAGAATTGCCAGTTCGTTCGATCTTTTCACATAAGCTTCAATTTCCGACCCCGTCATCTTGAGGTTGAAAAACTCTACTTCCAGTTTGTGAATCTCATCATGATTGCAGTACTCCTCTTTGATCATTTCCTTAAAGTTGTTCCATGGGGTGGCGTTAGCAGCAACAAACCCCAGCATTTGGACCTGAGCGTTCCACCACGTGAGCGCTAAACCCTCGAGAGTACCGGTAGCATACTTCACCCTGCGCTCCTCAGGGCACTCGCACATTTCGAACATAGATTCCAGTTTCTCAAACCAGTGGAGGAGACCTACGGCTCCTTCAGTGCCGCTAAAAGTAGTTGGTCGGCAGTCCATGAAAGTTTTAAAAGTGCACGCAGGTGGCTGAACATGTTGACCTATCGAGGGTGAAAGAAAAGACAGAGTTTAACACAAAGGTTGGTTCACGAGAGTAGGATCTAAAGATCCTAGAATGGGTTTGGACTGCAGGATATACCTCCTGCGTGTGCAGCTGCCAGTGCCGCAGCAACTCGTTCGTTAATCAGAGCCGTCAACTGGGCTTGTGTCATGTTTACGCGTCCAGACATGATCTTCACATTAAGAGGAACGTGAGTGAGAGGGGTTCGTGAAAATGCGATGACAGAAGAGAGTAAGCACAAACGTTTTCAAGCAACAGTAGTTATACTAACCAAGCATACTATGAGCAATGTACGATGTAACAAACAAGTAGGCAATATATACATAGATCATATCACCTAGAATGTCAAGCCTTGCATGTGGAGTGAAGCGTCGTTGTGGATCGTAGAGCACTGTACAGGTTATAGTCTGATTTTAATAAAACTTTTTCCCCTTATTAAAACCAAGTTCACTATAACCAATGGCTCTGATACCAATCTGTCACACCCCCAAAATCCACCTGCGGAATACCACCGCTTGGAGGCGTGACTGACCAGGATCCAGCCACCAATCATATTGAACAAGCATGTAAGGAGTTATAAATTCCAACCAATACAATTGGTGTCCGAACAAAACATAATTTAAGTTGCAAGCGGAAGCATAACGTTTAAAACCAACACATAAGTTTAATTGTTTCTAAGTCTAACATGGCACACAGCTGTCCATGTCCCACAACGACTCTCTTCCATGCAAGCTCCAGCTAAGTACCTATTGACCTGCAAAGCATGTAGTAACGAGTCAACAACAAGTTGAGTGAGTTCACGGTTGGGTGTTCGTTTTAAGTTGTTTCGAAAACAGTTTCCTTTATCTGGCATCCTGCCGTGGGGGTTACCCCATAGTTGAAAACGTGATCTGTTTAACCCAATTACCCTGTCAATCCAGTCGTGGGGGCTACCCCGTGTTTAGTTATCTGGCTTTTCGGCCGTGGGGGCTACCCCATGTATACACTAGACTCGTTACCATATCGACTGCTGACTGTAGTCATGTTTATGTGCCCTGAAACTGTCAATGTCTATCATCATTGACGTGCCCCAGATCCATTAGTTCACGCCCGTCCTCTGCGGCCCGGTGTGAGGTTTGTCAGACCTAAATAGCGCTATCTAACTAATGACCCGCTCGCCATTGGCCCGGCGATTAAGTCGATATAAAAAGGAGGGACTTCGTGATAGAGTTTTGGTCTAGTACGAGTTATCTGTCCATGAGGACGAGGAATTATATTCCTGAACCGATGCTGTCCTACCCAAGAAGGACGAGGAACCCATGTTCCTTAACCCCAATTCCCGACCCCTGGGAATCCCATGCTTTGTAGAGGGTGTGAACTCACCTTGGTTTGCTCGGCAGATACACCGAAAGGTCAATCAAGTTGTAAGTGGTCAACTACGTCCTAACATAGATACCATTCAAGTCAGGTTTATATCCAAATAGTGCACGTTTGTTCTACATGTATTGTACACAAGTAACGATCATGGCATACATGTCTAGCATGGCATATCAACAGCAGTTCGTAACAAGTTCCACAGTAACATTCACGTAACAACCAAAGGCTAAGTGTGCGGCCCAACTACTTAGGCCCATAACAGCGTGCGAGTCCAAACGTTGTGTACGGGTGTCATGGTCTCGAGCCGAGACTGTGCGGTCTCGAGTTGTACCTATGAGTTCTCGAGTCGCAACCGTGGAGGTCTCGGGTCTTGCATGTAATAGCCGAGTTCGTAACAAGTTCCACAGTAACATTCACGTAACAACCAAAGGCTAAGTGTGCGGCCCAACTACTTAGGCCCATAACAGCGTGCGAGTCCAAACGTTGTGTACGGGTGTCATGGTCTCAAGTCGAGACTGTGCGGTCTCGAGTTGTACCTATGAGTTCTCAAGTCGCAACCGTGGAGGTCTCGGGTCATGCATGTAATAGCCGAGATCAGACGGTCTCGAGTCGCAACCGGACTCGCAACCGTGGTCTCGAGTTTTGCTGCTTGTGAGAGGGAGTTGTGGTCTCGAGTCGAGACTAGGGGTTCTCGACTCGCAACCGCTGGTCTCGAGCTGGCTTCTAGGTGGTCTCGAGTCGAAACCAGGGGTCTCGACTCCCAGCACCTGCTGATTCTGCATAGTGTACTAACCAATAGGATTTCGATTTCATGATACAATGTACTATCCAACCACAATCTTTAAACATGTTTCTTTGTCTAACACTAACCGAAAATGGATCAAACAACTAGTTTTCAAATATTCAAGACACATTCATATCATGTTCATGTTGTTCTTCATATATTCAAGTAGTTCATCAAATATTCATAATCACATTCAAACTTGTTCATCATGTTAGGGTTTTCCAAATTTGAAATATGATAAATCAAACCATCTTATCCTATCATATATTCTAATCATGCACATCATCTAACCCACATATGCAACATCCGATTTCATGAGTAATAAACCTCCTAAACATAATCAAGCCATTCGGATTCAACCATATAGAGCCGATTGCAAACATTCATGATTCATCACATATTATCTATACTAAGCCGATATTTCATCATGTAACAACAATCTTAACACCGGTTATTCATGGAGGATATATATTCATCATGAATAAAACTTAATAAGCAAACATATTATCAAACAACTTCATCGTACATCATCATCAACCAAAATATCACACATCAACACCTTTACTCATGTGTATTCGTATGTTTGCAAAGAAATCACTAACCGATTCAAGTATGGGTTCAAAGGTGTGGAGTAGTAGCGAATGAAGCTTCTAAATGGGTGTGTGTGAGCCGATCCGAGAGCTCCTTGTGGTCACCGGTTTGATCCGAGAAGAAGGAGAGGAAATGTGATGTTTGATCTCTAGGGTTTAAGGTTTTCTAGGGAGAGAGTGTAGGGGAGTGTGTGTGTAGGAGGGTGTGTGTAGGTTGCCCAAAGAGTGGCAAGGTTGGCTATCCACCAAGGTTATATACTAGCTTCAAGTAGATGCACCCTAATGGGTTTCGGATGGATTAAATGGCCCAATCGGCCCAAATAGTTACACTGTTCACTCGAGACCGCATGGTCTCGAGTCGGGTTCTTGTGTCTCGGGTCGCATACATACAAGCATACATATAAACATAACACGTAATCACATAGGATGTTCACTTATATCATTAAACCAACAAGTTAACTAGTCACATAACGTTTCAAGCATGTTACATCGAGATACAATGAAAGGTTCTAAATTTCGAGTTGTCACAAAGGTTCTGTCCACCAGGTAAGTTCAGGCAACGGTTGCAGTTATAATGTTTTGCTCTTGCATAAACCTTCAGTTGAATCTGATTTAGCTTCGAGTTAGAATAAATTCACATCACTGAGTTGTTATTGACTTATTGCATAGTTTGTGATGAACGATGTGAACATTTAGGGATTCTCTTTGTAAATCTGCAATACAGGCAAAAGAGCGTAAACAAGAGATTCTCAAACTCAAACAAGATCTCGTAGAAGTTGAAGGTTCATATCTCTCCGTGTGTGTATATGGTTGACAAATCTATATGTTGAGAGTTTTATGTTGAGAGAACTCAGGATGCAGAACAAGGGTTACAGAAGGTTGCTCTTGAGAGCATGAGGTAATTTTTGTTGAATGTTGATATAGATAGTTGTTTTGTGATTTTGTATTTAGTGAAAGTATTGGTTTTTGTGAATATATTTTTTGGTAGTGGTGTTGGTGTAGTATATTTGAGATTTGATTATTTTTTTTTAATGTGAAAGTTGGAGGAGGATTTGGCGTTGAAACACCAGTTGGAGCTTTATGTTGAGAGGACTCGGGATGCAGAACAACAAGGGTTATAGAAGGTTGCTCTTGAGAGCATGAGGTAATGTTTGTTGAACGTTGATATAGATAGTTGTTTTGTGATTTTGTATTTGGTGAAACTATTGGTTTTTGTGAATATATGTTTTGGTAGTGGTGTTGGTGTTGGTGTAGTATGTTTGAGATTTGTTAGGGTTTTAGATTCCTATAAGGTGATGATTGAGGAATATGTTAGTTTTGATAAGCTAAGGAGGTTAGGGTTACATGTTTTATAATTAGGGACAATATTGTATATGACATTAAATGCTTACAAGACGTGTCTGTGGTTTCTTAGGAGTCTCAAACATACTATCGCTATGTAGCGTATAGGTTGGGTGTCGCTATCGTTTGTTATTCGCTATTGACAACTATGATCCCATCCTCCATAGACCCTACCAATTGCTTTGCTATGGTTGAGATTTTACCGGGTATGGTTGTTGTTATGCCACTTTTTGCAAGAAACATGTAAAAAGAAATTGAAAATGACAAAAATGCCCCTAAGTTAATAAAGAAGCCATATTTAATCTAAAACATGTTGAACCTCATTTTTTTGAACGGCCAACAGAATCAATCCCGAGCACTCTCGGGGCACCCACTGGACAAACGAAGTACTCCGAGAGTAACTCAAGTCCACCACCAATTCCGGGGAAAACCCGGTAACCCAACCGCCCGTAGACACGACGGTGAAACTACCGGTAAAACCCGTTTGGCTCAAGGATCCAACCCAGGTTTCCCTGGGTCTCCTATCATTGCCCTCCAGTGCCTCACACTGCACCAAGTGGGAGTTGAACCTGCATCTCTTAAGAGAAATGTAAGCCTTCCACCACTTGATCTAGAGATCATTGGCCATGTTGAACCTCATTAAGTATAGCTGTGTACATTTTCCTTAAATAACTCATAGATATAAAATGGTATATTAATGTTCCATATGAACCTTGCCTTTAATTTACACCAAACATCTCATTTCATGTGATACTGTGATGTGGCAGAGAATGGAAATGATCCGTTAGACTGGACTAAAAGGATGAAAATAGCTATTGGATCAGCTAAAGGGTTGGCGTATACATTTACATGAGGATTGTGAGTTGTCAATTAGTAACAATTTTTTTCTATTGCTATTAAACTGTCAAGATATTTAGTTCTAGAAACTGTTGGAACTTACTTTTAACATTGCAGGTCAACCTAGGATTGTTCATCGAGACGTCAAGAGTGCCAATATACTTCTTGACAACAATTTCCAGCCAAAGGTAGCAGTTTTACTTATCTTTTAGCATAAATATCATCTTATGTTATTAATTGGATTCTTATATTCAGGTAGCAGATTTTGGGCTTGCACGCTTTATCTGTGATACAGAAACTCACATTTCCACATGTGCGATGGGAACTTTCGGGTAAGGGTTTTTCTCATTTTTCTTGTCATTTCACACACACACACGTATATAGGGTTAGTGTAAAAAGTTCTTTTTACCCTAAAAATGCTAAGCAGGGACTTGAACCATTGATCATAGATAATGAATGAATGCCATGTTTAGGGCTGCCACGTCATATGGGGTTATGGAGCAAAATGGGTGGAGGGGTAAAATGGGTATAGCCAACCGTTGTTGACTCTTGACCAACTTCATTATAGCCAATCTAGGTGCCAATTTGCACATAGTGTTTTACACTTGTGTCTTAAATTACACATGGTGTTTCTTAAATCATACCCCTTAGAAGTGAGGCTAATATTATAATGCAAATGAAGTCCACAATCTAAACTACTCCAAATCGAATTAGACATATGTTCCATCTTAGTTAAATATAATTTGTTCTTTGAATCATATGAAAACAGATGTAAAATAAATTTAAGTGCTTGAACCAAATAAGATGTGTTGAATCATTTGAAAAGATATATTATCTATTTTTGGGCAGTCTTTTTTTATTTATTATTTTATATAAGAGCTCAATAAGCCCAAACCGTGAAACATTGGTTTAAAAAAGCGAGCTTAAAGCGTGAAGCGATGAAGCGCTAGGGTTGTCGCTTTTTTTGCTCTGAGGCGACAAATCACGTGAAGCGTTTTGAAGCGCGCTTTAAGCCCGAAGCGCCATTGGTTTGAAGCGACGCTTCAGCCCAATCAGGTCAGATTTAGGTTTTTAATTTAGGCCCAATAGTCTCTAATAGGGTTTAATTGAGGCCCGCTACTTCTTTACCCTAAAAAAAGAACGTTGGTAAACATCTTCAGCCGCTCCCTCCCTCTTCTCCGTCGATTCTTCATACTTTCTCCAATAATCAACTTTAATTTATGTTTTAATTATGTTTTTATGTGTTAAGTGTGTGTTTTAACCATGTTTTTGTGTTTTTTTATTGATTAACAAGTAGAATATGTCATATTGATGTGTATGAATATTTTTTTTTATTTTGAGCGCTTCGTATACGTGAAGTTCTCGCTTCGCGCTTGAAGCTTTGCTTAAAGCTTTTGGAACCAAAAAGCTTCGGAGCGCCTCACGCTTTTTTAAACCAAGCATGAAACCATACCGAACCGAATGCAACTGTTTGGTTTGGTTTGGTTCAGTTTTAATTTTCAACGGTTCGGTTTCAATTTCGATTAAAAGAAAAACTTTATGTGATTTGAGTTGACATAACAAGACATATCCTTAGAGAAACCACTTAAAGAGGCCTCCTAGAATCAACAGGTTGCATATTTTCACCTTATTAAGTCAAGAAAATATACCATCAAACAAAACAAACAAATTTTCTTATACTGTTATGACCCGTACCAATTGATCGTTTTCAAAAACGACCGATTGTATCCTTTCAGTGCTTTTATATTCTAACCTTAATATCTTTTGCTGAATTTGCAGATTATTTGTTGAGACTTATAAACTTTCTTTTAGCTTATCCTGTTGACTTTCGGGATGAAGAGCTTTTGTCAAATTATATATCCTTCTTCAGGTTTGCTATATTTCAACCCGTGTATTGGTTTTCTAAAATTATCTTTTCTGATTATCAAATGCTTCAGCTGTTAAGGGGACACTTTCATCATGTAATGTTGGTTTCCTGGCGTGAGTCGGAAAATATTGATACTTCTATTTATATAAATGAAATACGATTTTATTTTTAATCTGTTGATTTTCATGCATCATTGTATCTAGAACTTGCTTCAAAAATTACTTTCTTAGCCTTCAGGTTACTAATACAGAGAAGAACCATGAACTCTCTAATTGGATTATTGAATTGAAATTGTAGAATGGGAAACTGTGGTGACGATGAATGTGGAGCCTGAAGATGAATCGTTTGTTGTTTCTGATGCTAATGTAAGTTTCTTACTGCCTCTTTGTATATCATGATATGGGTCAATATGTTTGTAGTTATGTTTGATAATGGTGGTTATGTTTGTAAACATCATGTTTTGTGTGTTATTAAAACTGCATGCAAGGTGTTTGGTGAAATGCCTGTGTAAGATTTATGTGAAATCGGAAAGCGATCCCATACAAAATAAGCAGTTTATGCAGTTCGGTTGAGTTTTATTGGAGGTGTGTGTGATTTTATGTTCATTTGGTACGGCTTTATCATTTTGCGATACGTTCTGTTGATTATCCTATCTTAAAAGAGCCTAACAGGATCAATGCAGTTGTCGTTTTACCGTTTACAGGTCAAAAGTTTAAGTCTGGTTTGACTATTCAATATATGTACCTATTTATCCCTAATTTATATCTATATTTTATGCGATTAAAGTGTTCTGTTTGTGTTTGGAATGTTTTCGAGGCTGCAGAGAAGAATTAAGTCCATTGCCAGTGGTAGTTCTCGGCGTTAAGTAGAAAATACGTTCCCACAATTGTCACGCAAATGGTCACGATGATAAGAACCAGGAAAATAAGCAGCGTAAATCCATAAACGTAGTATACCTGCAAGTATTACATGGGTTAAATAAATGTAATTTTATACAAGAAGTTGAACAAGCCTTATGTAATCTGTTTTTTAGTATTTGATTTTGATTGTTATTAAACCTACCCGTGTGTTCACACGGGTCTTACTACTATATATATTATAGATATTATACATATATCAATAAATCTTTCTCAACTTCCTATTTTGAACGACCAACTAAACCTCATTTTATTATAATCATAAATTCCGAGTAGCAAGAGACTGGCCAATACAACAAAACCCAAACCATACACCAAAAAACAACAATGCACAACTTAAACAAAGCAACAAGATCAAATTTCTTTCATGCCTCCCAAGACACATTATTCGACTTCAACGGTACTTAACCCAAAGGAAACTAAGCGCCTTCGACTCCTCAATCACGGCTGCAATCTGAGGCTGATTGTTGTTGAAGACCACATTATTTTTTGTTCTCCATAAGCTCCATAAAACCGTTAAAATGACTGTCTGATACACCTTACATTGTTTATTTGACCTGCTAAAGCTCTGATGTAGTTGTAACAAGTCATGGAAGTGGAAAGTTTCACGACTCCCGACCACACCCTGGACGGGAGCCGCGAGCAGTCAAGTGGTACCGGTGGTTATTTTGAAAATATTGCAGCGGAAAATTTCATCAGGACCGTGAGTTAGGAAAATACCAGAGTTTAGAAACACCGGATTTTTTTTATTTATTAAACAGATGGGAATAAACTCATGTTTTACAAAGGTAGCTTTAATATGGGATTAACCCGAATTTATATAAAACAATATTTATTGATTTAGTTTGATTGATTAAATAAGCCACTTCTTTAAGCCTTTCGGTGCCGTATCACAATTCTTATTCCGATCTACTGTAATCACCTGAAACGCGTTTTAAAAACATTTGGTCAGCAGGAAATACTGGTGAGTGCATTCATTTTTGTACAAAAAAAAATTTGTTATAATTTACAGCATTAAGAGTTTTCACATTTGCCCCTATCTTATAATTGTTGATGCACTTTGTGTGGACGCGACTCGGCTCGGTTCGACTCGGCCTTGAAGACTTGAAGACACGAAGATCGAGACAAAGCTACAGCCAAGGGGGAGTTTGTTGGTGCACTTGTGTCTGTACTTTGTCTGTATTTCGTCATGATACAAAACGATGTCTTTAATGTAAGGTTGATGTAAGTTTGATCAAGTCAACCATCCTCCTGGTTTGACTTGACCAAACAGTTAGCACATTGTTTGAAAGATGTTGGGTCGAAGGATAAGTCATCGAAGGATTGCTTATATCCTTCGATGATGATGAGCTCGAAAGATAGCTTTCGATAGATGGACCTCGAAGGATATCATCCTTCGAGGTACATATGGATCATTCGAGCTGTTTCTGGTCGACAGATGATCTTTCGATCAGTCTGTCTGATCCTTCGACCAGACCTGCTGTGTCGGGTATAAATACCCGTGTGTTGTGTTCACTTCAGTAGATAGAACGCAGAGAGAGACAGGAGAGCACACACACACTTTGAGAGTTTATAGAACATATCTGTAAACATTGAGCTTATAACCGGACCCTTCATTCGTATTAATACAAGTGGTGTTAATCGGTGAATCTTGCGTGTTGTGTTTGTGCTTGTTCTCGTATAAAGTCTCGGTTGCATGCTAGCTTGGATTCCGCACTCGCTAGTGTGTTTGATATAACAAGGATAAGGTTTTATCTCATCCTCGAGAGGGACCATTCGTATTAATACAAGTGGTGTTAATCGGTGAATCTTGCGTGTTGTGTTTGTGCTTGTTCTCGTATAAAGTCTCGGTTGCATGCTAGCTTGGATTCCGCACTCGCTAGTGTGTTTGATATAACAAGGATAAGGTTTTATCTCATCCTCGAGAGGGACCTACAATAATTAGCTGGTTCAGTTGTCACTCGACTGGATCTATGACTGTGATCATACCACTATTGGGTCCTGTCACCCAATAGCAACGTATATCACTAATTAGGCTCGCCCACCTAAAGTGATAAAAACAGCAGTAATGTGCCCAATACCCCACTTACTGCCAGTAACTTAAGATTAGCAAAGACTTAATCACTCTAAAGTATAAATGGAAAACATTTAGGGTTTCATAAAGCAATTTGATAAAAACATAATGACTCAACTTGTTAGCGTATAGTCTTGATTAAACAAGCATCTTGATTCTAAGTCTTCTACTGATTATACATCTTGTTTGATAGTAGGTTTATGGAGTTTTCTGATAGTTAAACATATAGTTTAACAGAGTGGAATATGTATTAGTGTAAAACCACATCAAACCTAACGATGGTCACGAGATCAGAACCTTAACTAAATTCACAAAGTATAGTCTTATTTAGACAGCACTTTGGCATTCGTTAGTTGGTTCCCGAATCGATCGGACAGAATATCGCATCGGTGATTATTGGTTAGAACACCAACGTATAGAGAGAAGAAGAAAAGAAATGAGCAAGGATGAATGAAATCCTAGGCTCCTATTTATAGGTAGGAAATATGCAAAATTCCAGGAAGTTTCCTATATACTTTCTAGGAAATTACATATACTTTTCTAGGAAGTTACCTATACATTTTCTAGGAAGCTTCCTACCCACATATATATCCTCTTACACCTTCCTTGCACCTTCCTCATATATATCTATTTTCATGTATATCTATTTAGGTGTTTAATTTACTTAGTTAATTAATCTCACTTAGCTGATTAATTAATCTTACTTAGCTTAATTAATCTTACTTAGCTGATTAATTAATCTTACTTAACTGATTAATTAATCTTACTTAGCTTAATTAATCTTACTTTAACTATTAAGTTTTACTTATCTATTAAGGTTTCTTAACTGCTAAGTTTTACTTAATTATTAAGTTTACTTAACTACTAAGTTTATTTAACCATTAAGTTTACTTAACTACTAAGTTTACTTACTCGCTAAGCATTCTAGTTTAACAGCTCCCTGGTTATGAGTTCTAATTTCTAGATACAATGGAACTCGCATTAGCGTATTAACCTAATTCAACTTTAACGATAATCACGAGATCATAACCCACAACGAATGACAAAGTATAGCCGTATACAGGCAGTACTTAAACATCCATTGGATCAGTTTCAATCGATCGGATAAAATATCATACCAGTGATTAGAGTTATTACCCTAATAACGGGCAGAGTTTCGGGTTTTAGGGGTATAATATCAAGCTACTATTTTGCTATAATAGAAGCTGAGAGAAGAAAAGAATTGAACAAAAACAAATGAACCTGTCGACCCCTTTTATAGGGCTGATTGCACACTCTGTCGCTCCCCGCGACGCCCCAGGCTAAGCCTGTCGCGGGCCGCGAGAGACCGTATAGCGGCGATAGGGTTGCTGAGTCATCGGTTAGGGTTGCCACGTGTCAGCCACGTGGCTTGTTTGTGTGCCCGACAAGTTATGGGCTGTCGCGCCCCTCGAAGGAATTCCCTTCGGCTGTCGCAGGCCGCGACGACACTAATTTATTTGTTTTATTTTATTTTTAATTATATAAATATATTTCGGGTCCGTTTTTCACACACGGAATGTATTTTAGGAGTGTTTAGGGTTTTTTTAGGGTTGTTACAGAAAGCATAAATAGAAGGAACATGACACCACTGTGATAAGAGCTTCCAAATGGTCGGCTGTTTGTTGTTGAAGACCACATTATTTCTTGTTCTCCATAAGCTCCATAAAACCGTTAAAATGACTGTCTGATACACCTTACATTGTTTATTTGACCCGCTAAAGCTCTGATGTAGCTGTAACAAGTCATGGAAGTGGAAAGCATAAATAGAAGGAACATGACACCACTGTGATAAGAGCTACCAAATGATCTGAGAAAATTGGCATGACACAAACAAATGCTCCATTAAAAAGGTTATACAAGGACGTTAAAATATTTTAAAATATTAATTTGAATATCTAAATGCCGACTACCAATTAAAGAAGTTATCTTGACACTCAAAGTTATAATTTCAAAAAACTTCAATCTTATATTTTAAACGCATATGTTATTTATAGTATGATTTGTTTTTAAATATGTAATATTTTCTATTCTAGGATGATATTTGTATCTCGTATTATTATCCCTATTATTTTTAAAAGATAGTATTATATCAACGTATTTATTATATCATGGATATCCAATACCAATACCAATTTAATTACAATTCATTTGCTACAACCTTATAATATACAAAAAAAAATTCTACAACCTTATAATATACAATTATGTTTTAGAATATTTACAATCTTATTAGTGTTATTGTTTTGTAGGAGTAAATAATAAGATGGATTACAGTGAATGAATAGAACGATGAAAACTTAGAAGTTATATATGGATAGTTAAAAATGTAACCTTTTATTTTGTTTCGTGTTATATGTAATAAGTCATTTCACCGATAAAGATTATATACAAATTCATGATTTACATTTTTTTTTCAATACTCAACTCGTATAATCGGTATGTAAGCTAGTAAATATAATAAAGTAAAATCCACATGTATGAAAATGATATATTAATAAAGTTTAAATAGAACAAATGAATAAAAAAGGATTTTTTTAAAGGCAAACTTCATTAGAAACGACAACCCCAAACCGGGGCGCAGAAACAAAACAAGAGAGCAATTACATAATTACAAATTTACACCAATCCTTCCAAGTTACCGACTTAAACTTGGACCTACTCTTAAACCAAAGAAAGCTCAAAGACTTGACTTCACTAAAACCCTCTTCAACTTTAACTTGCTTACCGGAGAAGATGAGATTGTTCCTCGCTTTCCAAAGACTCCGACATCCAATAACCATGATACCTTGAAGCACTACGGATCTTTGATTCTGCTAACACTAGAAACCTCTAATATATATTTGAAACTGACATCGTAAATATTGGGGATCTTACACCAATCGCTCACAAACTGCCAAAGAAGCACAGCCGTGATGCAAGCCGTAAACAAATGATCAATGGATTATTTATATTTTTTATACTAAATAAAAAAGGATGAAAACACTAAAAGCAAAGCAAAAAAGTAGTGAAATATAAAAATTATGATTTGAAAGGACTGTTGACAGGTCACCTATCATGACTTTTGCATGTCTGATCAATGAAAACGACTAAACAGGGAGAATCCCATAAAGCAAGGTCCTGCCTATACAGGTCACCGGTCATGACTTTTGCATGTCTGATCAGTGAAAACAACTAAACAGGGAGAATCCCATAAAGCCAGGTCCTGCCTATACGTTTCTTTTTGGCTATAATAACAAACAAGTTAACCATTATGCTTTATATATATGATTATTCTGCCAGATTGCTTCTTCCTATGGGTGAAAAGATACCGAAGATAAAGAATCACAAGGTTCTTTTTATTTTAGTTCTCAAATCATTTATAGGACAATAAAAGAAAACATAGAAAATGTGTTTTTCCAAAGAGAAGATTTTTTAGTTCAAGCCCATCTTTGAAGCTGTTTTATTTTAATCTTAGTCCATTTGAGCTCCATGGTCTTTTATATTTGTATACTACTCCTTCATGGCGTCAAGGACAACAATCATCTGATGTTTTTCAAGTTTCAAATATGCAAATTCCAACATCCATCAAGGTATGCTTTGTTATATAGCTTTATTATTAAATCATTAGCTTTGTTTTCTTGTTAGCTGAAAACATAAACTATAGACGCTTAAATTGAACCAGAAGATGTTTGTGTGTGTGTGTGTGTGTGTGTGTGTGTGTGTGTGTGTGTGTGTGTGTGTGTGTGTGTATATATATATGGAAATTATAGTGGTGTGGATAACCATTTCTTTAATTATCTTACTAGTTTTTTTTTTGAACGGTAAGATTCTATGATTAATAGAACAGGGCCAGCATATGCTGTAAAAACCCAAAGTACAAAACAAAACAAAGAAAAACAAAAAACCGACTACACCCAACGATTATTCTACTATCTCACTATATATCGAATGTTAAAATCTGCCCATCTCTCCCAAACGATGTCACGGAATTTAGATCTGCTCTTTAACCAAATGAAGCTATCTGCCATTATCTTTTCTGCTATATCATTGTTGTTACGAGTTATGCCTTCAAACTCCTTTTCATTCTGGGATTTCTATATATTCCACATGGTTGTTTGGACCACGACGCTAATGATTTTCTTCCACTCATTCGATCCTGTTAAGCCATTAGCATACTCTAGCGCTTCTCTGCATCCTTGGAACTCAGTGGCCGCTGGTAACTTTAGCCAAACGAAAACTTTTACCCAAACTGCTTTTGATGATATACAACCGCATATTACGTGATCTACTGTTTCCTTTTGTGTCTCGCATCTTAAGCATAAGTGATTTTGTTACACCCTAATTTGTAAATGACAAAAGTCGCAGCGGAAATTCGTACCATAAAAATTCCTTTCGTTACAAACACCTCGACGCACTTAAAATTCATTCTTAAGGTTAATTCTTTTACAATAAATACATTTATTATACTCGTTTACAATAAGAAAACATAATCTAGCTTCACTCAGTTAGTACTTGACACTCCCGTACAATCTATCTTGTGACTCGATCTTTGATCGCTCCTTTTACATATGATAATCCGGCTCGAACAACCTGCACTCACCAAACACATACACAACATTAATATGTTATCAATATAAACGATACTTAGCCTTGGAATATTTACGTTCCATTATTCCTTTACATTAAACGTTCCTTCTGAGTACCTCACTTCCGGTGAATCTTCGATATTGTACCTGCATTACCTTAAACCTCCAGGTACACAATAACAACATAAAAACTTAATCATATTGAACGACTTACATACATACCTAAACTTCATTCATAATATCTCCATACATACATATGTACACACATGCATACGTACCTATTTGCATACATACTCTCACACATACATGCCAATCTACATGCATACCTACCTATAAATACATCTACATAGTTATATACGTATCTACATATACACATACCTACACCGTTATGTACGCTCATGACATTATACATCTATACATACATACATTCCTACTTGCAACATACCAAACTCATACACGCCTACTCACATACAAACCTTCATATATCCGCGTATTCTTGCTCCCATACGTATATAGAGATATACAAACATACATGTGTACCTATCTACATGTGCGCTTACCCTAATGGTCATAAAACGTAAGTTAATTTAGTCATACGCAACTTAAAACGCGTTTAAACGAGTTCCCAAGCCAAAACGGAGCAAACGAGCAATTTTCACTAACAAGGGGGGGGGCCTTGGCGTCACGCCAAGCCCCTGTTTTCACATAATGTTTGCAGCTGAATGCTGCATATTCCCTGCACGTTCGGATTTTACGGAAATGAGCATAACTTCCTCATTTTTGATCCGTTTTACCCGATTCTTTTTCCTACGTGATCGTAATTTAATTCTCCATCACATGGAGTGGAAATCCAATATTTGGACTACCGAAATTTATAACTTTTAAGCCTTCGGCTTATTACCCTTTTACATAATTTTGACCCGTTCATGCATTTACCCACATAACTTGTTTGTTTGACCTTAACTTCATATGAATTGATAATTTCAAGGTCATTTGTCATAAAAGATTCATTCTCGGATACCTTACATCTCATTCCACCCATTTATGCTCAAAAGCTTATTTTGACCCGTTAAGGGTAATTGCGCATTAAAACGTTTATGACTTACAAACCATACTTCTCACTTTCATACTTGACCAAAACATTACACTAATCGAGTAACTTGCTTCTAAACTACTTTTTAAGATCATTTGCCCAAAATACCCATTAAGGGCATTTTGGTCAACTTTAATCCCATGCTTTACGACGAAAGACTACAACACATATTTTGACCTCAACCATCATGTTTAGTTAATTAAAACACCATATTGCTTAATCGAACTAAGAAGTGATTACAGAAATCACTTACCTTATGCGTCCGTGCTCGTATCTGATCCTTGCCCCTTCTTGACCCGTTAACACCTCATGCTTGAGCCCGTCTCGACATGGTCCCTACACTTCCATGTCATCGAAACCACATTCTTGTTAGCATACCCATTTGTACATGTTAACAATCATACTAATCGCATAATCCACACTTAACTTCCCTTAGTCATTCCTAACAAGCATACTACATAAAGATCAACTTCATATCCTTTCCAACTCATGTAATTCATCATGTAATCACAAATAACGCATATTAACATAACATGTACCAAAAGACTTCCTATAATCCTACCTTTACGACAACGAGTCAAATCATGTTTCTTATACTTGTTGACTTTCAAAAGTCAACTATTAACCATATGTAACCATCGACTTATCAACATATACCCGTAACATCATAATAGACTATACGGACGACACTATATACATTTTATCATACACTTGATGTACGTACTACCTTTTAAGCATGACGTACAACTTATTCATGCATAAATCTTCTAAACTCATACATAACCCATCAAAACCTACTACTAACCATCATGGATCATTCCCAAATAAACATCAAACATATCATCATCATTTTTCTACTAATTCATCTAACAAGAATTCATCATACTCACAAAATACATCCATCTTTAAACAAGAATTGGACATAGGTGATGAGTCAAGTCATCTTCATCACCATAACTAATGGGTTTATCATCTAAACATCAAATTAGCACAAACCATTCATAATCCATGTTCTATTTGATGATTATAACACATACTCATGCTCAAATCCACTTAAACTCATGGATTAGAACATAACCCATTTTACACATGCTCAAATCCACTTAAACTCATGGATTTAAGACATACCTTATGATCCCCTCGTGAAGGTGATCACTAATCCATGCTCGGTTATAGATTTAAGCTTCATCTTGCCTCTCGATTTGATGATCTTCTTGATTAGGGTTTGAGGAGCCCTCATGGAGCTCCTGGCTCCTTCTCGAACACACACGATGTGTGTGTTTATTTGTGACTTGGTTTTTCTTTTAATTAGTAACCAAGTTTCATCTTATCCACTTTAACCCCTCGAGTTTACTTCTAACACATATTTGGCACTACTTTTCTCTTTTAATAATTTTTACCATGCACTTAACTAGATTAAATAGCCTAGTTATTTATTTCATAACATAACGCATAAGGACATATTTCGAATATATAACATTTGGATTTTGGGGCGTTACAAGTCTACCCACCTTAAATGAGGTTTCGTCCCCGAAACCTTTCTTACCTCTATTTAACACTAATTATTCCTTCTTTACGTCCGCTCGACACAACCACGAGCCCATCACAATGACTATCCTCCAATTTCAAGAACCCATCCCAGAATTCTTATTAATGTTTCTTTCACTAAATAATGCTTGTTGCTAAAGCACTTAATAGCTAGCGGTTCATTCATCATTTGGTTTGCTTGAAACAATTGCAACTTCCCATTACTAACATTCCTTTATGTTTATTTCATTATTCATATCATTTTCGTCGACTATACGATCTTACTTTGTAATTTGTATATACTCATCTATAGCTAACTTCGATAGATCCATCATAATAATAGGTAACTATCAATTGTCGATTCATAAATTATTCCTATAATTGACTTCTTCCTAACAATTCCATACCTTCCTTATCATACTTTCGCATATCATTTTCATTTCCTTAACCTGTCAATAACGGGTCAATACACATACTCCTTCAACCTTTAATATGATATGTTCTTAACGGATCTAATATCTCCATCTCATCTCTTAAAAGTTACATTCTCTACATGCTTTGTATAACATTTAACTTTTGTTTTGTTACCATAACAAAACTACTATTTCATAGTCACGCCTACGTGCTTAACTCTAACGTTAACCTTATTCTACGTTTTCTACAGTTACTTGTACCTTGCATACCTTAACGTTACCTTTAAATCATTTCGTTCATTTCACATTACTATTGCTTTCACTTCATGCAGTACTTAATTTACATATATAAATGTGTCATACTAGTTCATATCTCTCCAACATGAGTTAAACATTTTACTAACCTTTTTTTTCATTTCCCAAACCAACGACCCGCAACTCAGATCGACCATCTTCTCCTCGAGTACTAGCCGTACAGGCCAGGTTTCATACATCCGTGTAATGAGCTTCCGCTCATGCACATCCTTTCACCAATACGATTGGTTTCATCACATCAATAGTTCTAACATTATCATCAACAACATCGGCGGTTAGCATACGTCATTCAAACATTCCTTACACTAGATGATTACCCACCTATGACTCTTTTACAATTTCCTACGTACCTGCTATAACGTACCACACATTCTATTTCTTACATGCAATCCTTTCATTCTATTAATCATTTCGCCAACTGAAGTACACGCTTGTACTTCCTTCCATTCATGCTTTCTTGCAAAGACCTTATTACATTGTTTCCATATCTCTTACCAAACTTACCGTTCCCGCCCATACTCAAGTTATTGTCCGGGTCACAGCCCGTCATCATTCTGACCTCTAAGCGTCGATTACTAACACATCTAACACGTAACTTATACAAAACTTCATCTATTATACTATCACCTTTACTTTATACTTATTTCTATGACCCGTTCGACTCAATCATGGTCAAACTGTCGACACCTTCTTATGCGGATTAATTTCATCTTTTTATATTTTTAAACCCGTCTCACGGATTCAGACACATCATTCATTGAATCCGCCTTACGGATTCAAACATTACATTCATGCCTTTCATTACTTCTGCGTCCAACGCTTTTATAACCTTTTTTGGAGCTAAGTACATGGAGAAGAAGTAATTCGGAAGGGCCCCCATCACAGCTTTAGCTAACACCATTCTGCCTGCAAACGATAAACACTTTGCTTTCCAGGCCGATAACTTCTTGTTGAATTTGTCGATGATTGTCTTCCAGTATTTCTCTCTTTTCATATTTGCACCAATCGTTAACCCAATAAAATTAAACGGCATTGATCCTATCTTACAATTTAGAGTCCCAGCCATTCTTTCGATCTCCTCATCCTCTACTCCGACACCAAATAAGCTTGACTTTTTTAGATTAACCTTTAAACCTGTACACAATGAAAAACATCTCAAAATACAATTAAGATTAAGTATGTTACTTTCGGACCATTCTCCCATGAATAACACATCATCCGCATAGCATAGATGTGTTATACACGGACCGTCATTTGGCGTGCTAATTCCTTTGTAGACACCTCTCCTTACTGCCCTCTTCATGATGACGTCTAATGCCTCCATTTCAGGATAAAAAGATATGGTGATAACGGGTCTCCTTGGTGTAGCCTTCTCTGTAGTTTAAATTCCGATGTAGGCGACCCACTAACAAGCACCGATGCCCAACTAGACTTCAGACACGCACCTACCCATTTCGTCCATCTACTTGGGTATCCCATTGCTTTCGAGTTTGATAGAAGAAATTTCCAATTGACCGAATCGTATGCTTTTTCAAAATCTACTTTAAAAATAAACATCTTTTTCTTACTCTTCTATTCCCAAGATATGATCTCACTTGTAATTAAAGGTCCATCGAAAATAGATTTGCCTTCAACAAAAGCCGCCTGCACCGGATCCACTACACTTAGGATCACCTTCTTTAACCTTAAGTCCAAGATTTTTGCTATTATTTTGTATATCACGCCAATCAACGAAATTGGTCTGAACTCCTCTACTGACTGCGGGTCTCTAACTTTAGGGATCAATACGATGAACGAAGCATTGCACTCTCTTTCTATGAAAGCTCTATCATAGAAATCATTTAGTATGCTCCCAAATTTACCTTCTAACTGTTCCCAAAATATTTTGATGAACTTGAAAGAAAATCCATTGGGGCCTGGAGCTCTATCACCACCACACGCCCATACTGCCTTTTTATTTCTTCAACTGAGAATCATTCAGTTAATACTGTTGCCTGTTCCTTTGTGATTTTCTTAAAACCCCTTCCATCAAGAGTTGGCCTATCTTTTATTGGTTCCGAGAATCGTGCCATAAACCTTGCTCTAACTTCCTCCTTGATTGCTTTCGGATCCGTTACCATGATGCCATTGATCTTCATACTGCTGATACGATTCTGTGCCTTTCTACAATTTATAATCCCGTGGAAGAAATTGGAGTTCTCATCGCTAAGCTTAGCCTATCTAAGTTTCACTTTTTTGCTTTAAATCCTTTAATCTCTTCTTCTCATAACTCTTTATTTTCCATTTTCCAAGAACCCTATTTTCCTTTTCCGTTTCCGTTAATCTCCTGGTTTCCACTCTCAATATTCTCCACATCTTTCATTGCATCCTGAACTTCCTGTTCCTCCTTTGCTTTCACTGTCTGCCTTCATTCTTTAATACCGATCTTGAGGTTCTTTAGAATGTTTGCCATCTCTCTCATGTTGTTATCCCCATTAATTGATTTCTCCATGACTGTCTTTATCACTTCGCCTATGCCATCGTCGTCCAGCCATCTGTTATAGAACCTAAACGGTATCGGCCCAAAGTCGGCGGTTGCACAAACTAATAGAAGTGGGCTGTGATCCGACAGATGTTTTGTTGGTGCTTCAAATCTTGCCATTAGCCATTTGTTCATAAAGGAATCACACACCAGGATCCTGTCTATTTTACTGAGACACGACCCATCATCCGACATATACGTGAATTTATGTCCTCCCATCTGATACTCTGCTAGGCCCGCCTCGGCTATAAATTTGTTGAACATCACAGCTCCTTGGCTAACAAATCTAGAGTTCATCCTCTCTTACTTCATTAAAATCGCCCGCCATTATCCATACTCCTTCACTTATTGACTCTTTGATTGCTTTTAAATCCTCCCACAACACTCTTCTTCTCATGACATCACATGGGGCGTATACGTTGACTATGTTTATATGTATATTACTTCATGCCAGAACCCCACTGGTTACTAAGAACGAGTCATGCTTAATGACTCTCTGCTTTGAAAATACTCCAGGATCCCAGGCCGAAATCAGTCCCCCTGACCTTCCTCTCGCATCTACTGCCTCCCATTCCATGTCCGCTTTTCCCCAGTATCTACCCACCGTTACTTGATCTACATTTGATACCGGCACTTCTTGTATACACAAAAACGAAATTTTATAATCTTTAACTAACTTACTTATCCAATTTGGCTTTTCCAAACCCCCAATTCCTCTTATGTGTCACACCCTGGCTTTTGCGGAAGTGTGGGTTTATTTGGTGTGACTTCTTAATACCATAGCACAATCACAACAATGCTATATGAATTAAAACACATGATAGTCATCCATTAATTTAGTTTTAAATGTTACCACAACACTATTGTTTTAAAAGTCGACATATAAAACGAGTTACAACCATTACATATTGAAACGTGTTCACATGCCACCATAAAAGACTCGAAATAGAAACCATGGTTTAGAGACGCGTAACCCGTCCAAGCAAGGGTCACACCTCCGAAACCCGGATGACATCATTATTCAATACGCAGCTTGACATGATTGTACACATCGCCAGATCCACTAATTCCCTGAAATACATGTAGTTTGAAAAATCAACAAAAGTTGAGCGAGTTCATGTGTAAGTGAGTATGTAAAAACCTTTAAAATGTATGTATGAGTAAAAGTCCCTGGTATGTAGCAATTAAGGAAAACCTGATCACCAATGGGTTGCAAAGCCAATGGTGATATTCACCAATTTATACATATTTTAGTCCCCCATTTTATCCCCATTTTATGCGTTTTCGGCCGTAAAACCGTTATTCAGATACTTAATCAAATATACTTTTGTTTACAGGCCTAAAACAGCATACCAGACAAGATGATAGCGAAAACGAGGACTTTCCGGACAAAACGACGAAGCTGCGAACATTCTGTTAAGAAAACTGACCTGGGCGTGTGGAACGGTCGTGCGACCTGATGCATGACCGTGCATCTCCGACAAAACCAACTTGGTCCGGCAATGAACGACCAGTGCGACTAAGCGTGCAAGGCACACAAGGCCAGCCCGGTGACGCACGGTCGTGCCATAATTAGCACCCCGTGTGGATCCGATGATCAGCCAAAGCCTCGGTGATGAACGACCAGTGCAGCAGCTCGTGCAACAAGATCCCGGAATGGAACGGTCGTGCGATGAGAAGAACGACCGTGCGTGACCTACGACTGGTCAAGATCTGTGATGTCATGCAGTATGGTGCACCATCCCTCCAATAATTCAAAAAGTGAACGGTCGTGCAACAGGACGCACGACCGTGCGACATCGAAAAAATATAAAAACCTGCAGAAACATTCTGCTCGGAACTCTGGACATTTTGGAAGCGATTCTGGCGATTTTCAGGCTCCGGAGGCTTCTGCTTTCACCCGGATTCAAGCCACATTGTGCCGATTAGCTTCGTTATCTTCCAGATTCTTAATCTTATGCTTGTTTATGGTTTGGTTTTCTAATCTTTCCATGATTTTGTTAACCTTTCAAGCATTTAGATTAATGTTTATGTATTATTGTAGCCTTTGAGCAAAAACACAACAATCCCTTGCTTGATTCTAACCATTAGTATGTTAATCTTCATTTGTAATGACATTTGGAAGTATTTTCTATGTTAATCTTTGATGATTAGTTTGCAACCTTGTTATTGATATTGATTTCTTGATTATAAGTAATCGTGTTGGATGATTGGTATATGGTTAGTTAAGATAGTTGAAAAATGAAGCTTAATTAATCTTGTATTAGTAAACTTTGAACTTGGTTAACTAGTTTAGCTTGGTTTAAATGTGTGCATCATGATACTAGAAATGGTTAGTGATTTAATAAAATGTAATTATTGTTAATCAAGAAAGCTTGCCGTCACGTAAGGACCTAAACGGGTTAAATGGTGTCGTTATAAATTCTTGCCATGATTTGTTAACTTAGTTAGTAGCTTAGGCCAAAATTGCTATCTTGGTGAATTTGTGTGTAAGGTTTGTAAAATGAACCCGGTTGTGATTTAATCTAGTTTATGCTTGTCTCGGTGGTTGCATTGTGTTTATCGGTGTCGCTTTCCTTGATTAAGTGCGGTTAGAAAACTCCTAACGGATGACTAACTTATTTTTAAGAGATTTTCATAGACATTTATCAATTGCACGTTAAAGAACAATTTTAGGTGGTTAAAGTGTGTTTATCTTTTTAACTTTCCGAATGATTGTCATGTTAGGATTCCCAAAAGGGATACTAATTGTCTTGAAATTGGAGAATTGACCGAATGCTTCTAGTGCCAAAACCGACTTAGTTGACATACTTTGGTTGTGTATTAAGCAAGGCTTTTTATCTATTTTCTACTATGTTTTATAAGTATTTGTTTATGATTACTTTAGTTTATTAAAAAATCAAACAACTTATGTTTTTACCGGTAGTTTAGTGACAAAGGTCTAGTATTATTTCTCCGCCAATTTCCTTGGATCGATACTTGGTTCTTACCGATATTTTACTACATATATGACGGGGTACACTTGCCTCTTTCGTGTGTGTTTTGATGTTAAAGTAATAATCACTTTTATAAATTTAAAACCAAATCGTGTGCAATTTCATTGCAATATTATGTATATATACGCACACGTCAAGTTTTTGGCGCCGTTGCCGGGGAAATGGCGAGTTTTAGGAACGACCCGAGTCATTGTGTTATCGGTGTATATACTTGTTAATATTTGTGAATATTTTCTTGATTATTTATTTGTTTATTTATTTGTTCATATTTCTTGCTTTTAATTCATTTTATTCATTTTCGAGATAATTTTGTACACTTGTGAATTTTTTTATTCCATTTATTTGTTCGAATTCGAACTCATTATTCATTTATTCTTTGAGTTTTCGGCTCCGAAAAATCATTTTTATACTAGCCAACTCGATTATTTTACTCATTATGATTTTTATAAAACTCCGGGCCCATTCTTGAATTTTTATAAAATTTCCAGCCCATTTAAAATAATATTCTGTTTCTTTTCAGCAAAAAAAAAATTAGCATCCGAAGGGGCGTGGTAATGACCCGCACATGTAACAAGTGCGGGGACATGAGTCTTGCTATCGACTCGCCGACAAAAATTTAGCATGAGTCTTGCTATCGACTCGCCGACAAAAATTTAGCATGAGTCTTGCTATCGACTCGCTGACAAAAATTTAGCATGAGTCTTGCTATCGACTCGCCAACAAAAATTTAGCATGAGTCTTGCTATCGACTCGCCGACAAAAATTTAGCATGAGTCTACGCTACTGACTCGTGGATTAAAAATGTAGCAAGAGCGTCTTCGACGCTTTAGGGGTAAAATCGTCCACTTTTATGTTTTTGTAGTTTTAGCGTAATTTAGGTGTGTTTGGTAGTTTATGTTAGTTTGTACAATTTTTTATATGTGCCGAGCGAAGGTTCTGTGTTACAATATTGTTAAAACAGTTTGCGTGTGAAAAATAAAATTGCGAAAAACGGCCAAAACAGTTGCTGGAAATGGCTTCTGCAGAAAAAACTGATATGCAGTTGTTGCACGACCGTGCCATGCGTCGCACGACCGTGCGTTTGCGGGCTGGCCTGCACTAGGAGTCGCACCCCCGGTGCATCTCCGAGAACAGCGTGCAGGGTTTGAACAATGTCGGTCATGCACGACCGTGCGAGCTGTCGCACGATCGTGCGAGAGGCAGGGGCAGTTTTGTCATTTGTACATTATAAAAACCCCATCTGTTGCCATTTCCCTCATTCGCGAAACCTAACTGCAGACAGCCGTTCCAGAGCGATTTCGCCTCAAATCGCACGGTTTCTTCGCACGGTTTCACACATCTCTTCGCACGGTACGTTCTTTCTTGTCTTTTTTCTGTTTCTTCCGTTCTAGGCCTAGGCATTTTAGATTTTTTTTTCGAGGATTTTAGGGTTCTCTTCATAAATACAAACGAAATCCTAATCCTTGCAAGAATGATGCGAATTATCTAGATCATAGTTTATGTTGCGACTAGATTCTCCCTTGTATTTTGTTTTGCTTTGCTTTGCCTTGTGACATCATTACAGATTTTAGAAGCAAATCTTAGACCGGAGCACACCACAGAAGCAGCTTTGGAGACTCGTTTCATCTAAATCATCTTCAGGGGAGTGTTATTCTCCTTTTTCTCTATATTTCGGGTTTCGCATTGGGGACAATGCGAAGTTCAAGTGTGGGGAGGGGGTTAACTTTGTTAACTTTGTTTGTCCTCTATAAAAAAATCATCAGAAAATCAGAAAAATCATTCAAAAATACCTGTTTTTTCTATATATTTTAGTAAATAAACCGGTTGGTTGTGTTTTAGAAAGCTTCGGACTTGATAAAAACTCGACAAGCAAAATATTTTTGAAAAAGGAAACCGAAAGCGTGACAAACAAAGAAAGACTTGCATGATAGTTTTCACACTTTTACCCATTCCTTCCGTTACGTTAGCATATTTGAGCCTTGATATTGTTATATATTTGTTCATTTCGGATATAGGAGTGAGCCGGATGTTATGTGTAATTTAGAACTTGTCACTAGTATGCTTGTTAAGACCATGAACGCGCGGATTTGTGTAAAAGTGATAGAGGCACTTAGATTACCCCTTTGTTGTAAACCTTGTTCTTTGTGTTGTGCCTCCCGTTCACCTTATATTACCCTTTAGGATTAACCATGTCGAGCCTTCCCGTTTACCTTTGTTTACCCACATTATCGCCCACTTAACCAAATTTAGCCTTTTTATGTTTTAAACCCTTTTGTGTTGAAACTCGGACAAAATAGTCATTTAACTAGCGTTTGTTGTAGTTTATTGTTTATTATATATCTAGTTTGTGTAATGAAAAAAAAACAGAAAATAAAACACCCTAAAATAGGGTGAAGTCGACGAAAATCGAGCAATTTTGAATGCTTAAATGTTAAAATATAGTTGATGAGCTCGATTGCGCAATAGTCGCCTTTTTAAGGCATATGTATGTATAGTTGTATTGTTTGTTGCTAGTTAAACGCTACTAACAAGTTTTAACCATTTTCACCACTTTAAATATCCATTTCCATACCCTTCACCCAAGCCTAACGTTACGACCCGTAAAGACCTCTTTATTTACACTTTTTCGCATGTTAGTTGGTGGAGACGAGATCTTATGACAAGCTTATGATATTACACATTTCATTGACGAGGCGTTGAGTGTTTGCACGTACACATTTTATGTATGTTTCATAAATAAAACCGAGTGTGTGTGAACATTGTGAGTTGTGTGAACATTAACATGTTGAGTCAATTAAATGTGACGTCACGGCTTTTTGGTTATCGCTATATATTTGCATATGCTTGCTGGGTTTGAGTCTTTTGATGTTGTCTTTCGAAAAACCGGCTAACCGCTTGTAGTAGTTTCAATAAAATATTGTGTAAATTATCGTTCTTGTTTGTTTCTATCTTTTATTGCATTTTAGTTTAGCTTGCTTGAGGACAAGCAAGGTTCAAGTGTGGGGAGATTTGATATTCGCTAATTTACACATATTTTAGTCCCCCGTTTTACCCCTATTTTATGCGTTTTCGGCCGTAAAACCGTCATTCAGATGCTTAATCATCTACACTTTTGTTTACAGGCCTAAAACAGCATACCAGACAAGATGATAGCGAAAACGAGGACTTTCCGGACAAAACGACGAAGCTGCGAACATTCTGTTAAGAAAACTGACCTGGGCGTGTGGAACGGTCATGCGACCTGATGCACGACCGTGCATCTCCGACAAAACCAAATTGGTCCGGCAATGAACGACCAGTGTGACTAGGCGTGCAAGGCACACAAGGCCAGCCCGGTGACGCACGGTCGTGCCATAATTAGCACCCCGTGCGGATCCGATGATTAGCCAAAACCTCGGTGATGAACGACCAGTGCAGCAGCTCGTGCAACAAGATCCCGGAATGGAACGGTCGTGCGATGAGAAGAACAACCGTGCGTGACCTACGACTAGTCAAGATCTGTGACGTCATGCAGTATGGTGCACCATCCCTCCAATAATTTAAAAAGTGAACGGTCGTGCAACAGGACGCACGACCGTGCGACATCAAAAAAATATAAAAACCTGCAGAAACATTCTGCTCGGAACTCTGGACATTTTGGAAGCGATTCTGGCGATTTTCAGGCTCCGGAGGCTTCTGCTTTCACCCGGATTCAAGCCACATTGTGCCGATTAGCTTCGTTATCTTCCAGATTCTTAATCTTATGCTTGTTTATGGTTTGGTTTTCTAATCTTTCCATGATTTTGTTAACCTTTCAAGCATTTAGATTAATGTTTATGTATTATTGTAGCCTTTGAGCAAAAACACAACAATCCCTTGCTTGATTCTAACCATTAGTATGTTAATCTTCATTTGTAATGACATTTGGAAGTATTTTCTATGTTAATCTTTGATGATTAGTTTGCAACCTTGTTATTGATATTGATTTCTTGATTATAAGTAATCGTGTTGGATGATTGGTATATGGTTAGTTAAGATAGTTGAAAAATGAAGCTTAATTAATCTTGTATTAGTAAACTTT